>CAKNYM010042309.1:47033-90730 GCA_932195095.1 Andricus curvator | reverse complement strand
GAATAGTCATCCTTAGAAATTGACGCGAAATCGCCCGGCCAGCAGGTTTCTTGAAGTGCTATTAAGTCAGTATCGTATTTGATTGCTATCTCAATGAGTTCGCTAAATCCGCCAGTATTTAGACTACGCGCGTTCAGAGTTCCCGCCCTTAGATATTTTACGGTAGTTTTTTGTTGTTGCAAGTTAGCCATGGTAGTTTCGTGGAAATCCGCACGTTAGGATCCTATTCCGATCGTAGGTGAGTCCACCGTCCCAGAAGTGATAACCCCCATACCTCTCTGGGTCTAAGTATGGGGGCTTTCCGACTTTGACAAGGACCGTGTCAACCTGTCGTCAGACACATTACAGTTTCATCCTCGTATCCTAACATCCCCCTGCAAGGCAGCGCGCCTACTGGCATCAATACCCCTTTGGCCCTGTGCAGGCGAATCATTCCACACATCCCTTGCGGGCAGTGTCATCGCTGCGGTGTCCAATGGGGTAGCAGGATTTTTCCCTTACAAGATTTTTAGTTTTGGTTCGGGTATAGTTTCTAGGTGGATACACGCTGCACCTCGGCTTGCCAGAACCCACCCATTGCGTATGAACGCGAATGGGTGAGTCCTCCCAAGCCATGGTTGTCGTGTACCTATTTTCTACCAGTGCTGAGTTCACCACACACACGACTGGTTCCTATCGGCTGTCCGCGACTGCTTATTCTTGTATTCGCAGCTAACCTTAGGGGCTGTTCGTTCCTCTATCCGCAATCTGAGGACGCGCTACGTGTTATAGTCCGTGAAATTTTACTTGTTATATTCTTATTGAGAAAGTATTAGAATCGTCTGAAATTTCACACGTCAGTTTTTCACCGGATGCCCACGTTTTGAGACCTCTTGAAGTAAAAAATCAAGTTTTGGCGATGGCGCCTAGCTGCGGGTATGCCCGACTGTCCACAAACACGATAACTCTGGTCGAAAATTATAATTTTGAGCCAAACGACGACAGATACGTGAAACAAGTTCCAGAGAAGAATTTTAGCTTTTCAAACGATACACAAATTTTTGATTTTGATAGGACTCGTTTTTTTATATTTTTTTTGCATCGAAAATACTATGAGCAAATCGAAAATTCAAATTTTGAGCTAAACAACGCCAAATACAGGAAAAATTCTCAAGGAAGAATTTCAGATTTTAAAAAGTTCTAAAAATTTTTCATTAACCACTTTTTGATAGGACTTGTCATTTTGATTAACTACAATCTTATCATTCATGATTGAAAACCCTCCGTTTTTCATCGGATCTCTACGTTTTGAGAAAATCAGCCGAAAATCAAGTTTTGGCGATGGCGTCTATCTGTATTTTCTGTCTGTTCGTAAACACTATAACTCTCCAAAAAATGAAAGGATCAAATCGGGCTTTCGCACACTTTTTACCAGTTCTTTAACCAACCTTTCTTAATCAACGGTTTTGTTTTTATCTACCGAAAATGCTATGCAAAATTCGGATATTACAATTTTAGGCCAAATGACGATAGATAAGTAAAAACAGTTTAAGAGAAAAATTTTAACTTTTCAAAAGACTTACAAATTTTCCTATAATCAATCCCTGATAGGACTTGTTTCTTTTTATTTTATGCACCGAAAATACTATGAACAAATCGAAACTTCTAATTTTGTTTCGAAAGACATGAAATACTGAAAAAAGTTTCAAGGAGAAATTGTAGCTCTTAAAAATTTCTACAACATTTCTCTAACCCATTTTTTGATAGGACTTGTCATTTTGGTTTTATGTATCAAAAATATAATGAAAAAAATAAATATTTTGAGCCAAACGACCCGAAATACGGGATAAAGTCTCAAGGAAGAATTGTAGCTATTAAAGTCTTCAAAAATTGCGTCGCAACATTTTTTGACGGAACTCGTGGTTTTTAATTTATTTATCCAAATTGCTATGCAAAAATTGAAAATTCCAATATTACGCTAAAAGACGCGAGGTGCGTAAAGGAGCCTAAAAGAAAACTTTTAGCTTTTCAAAATAGCTACAAATTTAGATAAACCCATTTTTTATAGGACTCGCACTTTTTGTTTATCCATAAAGAATGTTATGAAAAAAGCGAGGTATGGAAGAAAGTCTAATGAAAACATTGTAGCTTTTAATTCTAAGGTATAGCTTGGAAAATAAATATCCATTAAAAACGTCTGACGTAAATCGAGCGCGAAACGCTGCAAAAACTTTACTGAGAAAAAATGTTACATTGTCAATAAAATATACTGTTGAATAAATAAATCTCGTTCAAAAGCAGACATTTTATCGATTCAAATGTATGTATATACTACAGAATTTACAGCATCAGTGATGCTATAAATTCTGCAAACGGAAAAAATTGGTCCTTAAAAAAGTCACGAACTAGTAGCTAGGTCTCGTTTACGAGAAAAATTCATAGGATCTTGCTTGATTTTCGTAAATAATCTGCGAACCTTGAGAAAGAATTGACGAACTCGACGTGAAAATTCTAAATCGGTTCATCACTTTTTTTTCGTCAATAATTACAAAAATATTACAAATTATTGGGAAAAATTTTCAGATATCTCACAAACTGGCCCGACAAATTAGTCCAGTCATCTTAGTAGTTTCACCTCGGAATTTGAGATACCCAGCTATAAACTTGTATAAACATTTATTTTGACATCCCAAAACTTGTCTCAAAACCTACATATCGTACTACACGCGTCTGTCAAAATCTAAGGTCAAAGGTAAAAAAATCGATTCTTTGCACATTTTTTGCAAATAACTTGTTTTCTTTGGGGTTTACGCTATTTTTACGCTATTGTAGAGGATAAAATTCTCTACAACTTTTGTTTTAAAGGTTTTTTTATACGTTGAATCGTTTTCGAGATAAAGGGCAGTGAGCGCGCAGTGATTAACTATGTAGAGTATACCATTTAAGGTCAACCGGTAGTCCCGATCCAAAACACGCCGCATAAAGTTTATAAATTATTAATAAATATATAATTATAGATAATTTTCATTTTTTTTTTAATTTTGCATTATAATTATTTTTTTTTTGATTACGTATCTATTTTTAATAAAGTATCAATTTATTTAATCACACTTACCTGCTCGTGTAGTTAGAAAATTATTAAGGGAAATACTTAAATTATATATTTTATTTCTAATCAAAGTTATATACTAATTACTTAAATAAATAAAAAGAAAGAAAATAATTTAATTTTTAATTAATGTTTTTATTAAAAGATTACCATTCCATACATTTATGACTGTCAAAATTTAAAAAATTGACTAATAATTATAAGAACTACAAGTTATAATTTTAATTTTCTTCTTCTTCATCATCATCGTCTTCCGGTTGCTGTAGAATTTCAGCTTCCTCTTCATTATCGTCTTGAACGACATTTGTCTCCAGGTCTTCCATGATCTCGGGGTCAAATGTTCCATCTTCATTGGCATCACTCTGATATGGCAAATCATTGAGACAAGCTTGCCCATTACACTGGCCACAAGCTAAAGAGCACTGCAACCCCGATTTCCTGCATTCACATCGCGAACCACAACCATTCTTGCAGTTGCAGAATATTGTGTTTAGCAATTGCTCTGGAGCAGGTGGTAAAATTGTCGTGATAGGTTCCAGGAATTCGTTACGGATTGTCCAACCCCATTCCTGGGATTCCAAATCATGCTCTAACCAAGTCTGAACTTGATGATAAACACGATTAAAATATTGATGAGCTGCTGCACTTGTTGGTGGAATATTTGATAACTGCACAGGTTTATTTAGTTTTGTTGACTTGACATATTGGGCATAACGAAGATGATCGATACTGTCCACAGATTTTGGAGCATTATAGACTGCCAACAAGGTTTTCATTCCATTCTCAAATAATCTTTGTAGTGTTATTGAATAGATAGATTTTTAATTAATGAAAAAAATGATTAATTATAACGTTATATTTAAAAAAAATGGAAATTATTTATAATTATATATTTATTAATAATTTATAAACTTTATGTGGCGTGTTTTGGATCGGGACTACCGGTTGACCTTAAATGGTACTACTCTACATAGTTAATCACTGCGCGCTCACTGCCCTCTATCTCGAAAACGATCCAACGTATAAAAAAACTTTTGAAACAAAAGTTGTAGAGAATTTTATCCTCTGCAATATTGATAATACAAATAGCGTACACCCCAAAGAAAACTAGATATTTGTAAAAAATGTGCAAAAAATCGATATTTTTACCTTTGACCTTAGATTTTGACAGATGCCTACACCCTACGATATGTAGGTTTTGAGACAAGTTTTAGGATGTCAAAATAAAAGTGTATACAAGTTTATAGCTGGGTATCTCGCATTCCGAGATACTTACCTTATTTTGACTAAGATGACTGGACTAAATGTATTAATTATTGGGAACTAGGAACCCCATGCAGGTGGTCCACGCGCGCTCACACAAACACGCGCGATGCGTGTGTGCGCGTGTATGTGTGGTTCGAGTTCATCTGTTGAGTGGCTAGAAGTTTTATAAAACCTATTTTGAGAGTTCGAATCCTGCGAGTTTTGCGAAATAATAAATTATATATATTAAGTCTCACAAATAAAATTTTTCTCTTCATATTAAAATCTGAAATATTGAGGAACTGTTCGTAACAAAGTTCAAAATTTGTTTATACATTTCCCATAGATATATATATATATATATACCATTAAACCATTTCCCTTTCAGGGTAGGCGTGACACTACCCGATTCGGGTAGTGTTTCTAGGTTTTTCTTGTAGTTATAAATAACTACAAGTGTGGGCTCACCACACCCACGATGTGCCAACAGCACTCATGTCAGTATTCTTGAATGGTCACCCATCCAAGTACTAACCGCGTCCAACGCTGCTTAACTTCAGTGATCTGACGAGAACTGGGGTTTTTAGCGTGGTATGGCCGTTGGCCATATTTAATATTATATAATATAATATATAATATAATTTAATATAACCATAATTTAATATAACCATATATAAGATGCAATATTTAATTTTTTTTCTTGTATCCGAGACCTAGCTACAAGTTCGTGACTTTTTTACGAACAAATTTTTTCCAGGTGTTTCGTCAAAAATCCTAATAAGGTCCCATGAGGTAAAGAAACATCACTACGGCATTAGATTCCCCCCGGTATATAATTTTCCGTTCAATAATATTTCTGTTACATAAAACGACCTTGTCTCCTTGTCTGTAGGCGTTCTTCGCACACAGAATCACCGAGGCATAAATATGAACACCAGCTCTCAGCACGCCAATATAATAGGAATGGGAATTAGAATGAGAAAAAGGAAAAGGATAAAGAAACTATATGTACAAGCTACAGGTAAGTAAGGCATAGGGGCCTCTAGGTACCAAGAATACATACGGGCCTGGATTGCTTCTCGCGGGCGAGGGCCTTTCAACTCGATCCGTGTCCCCGTACAACCGTACGGTCTTTTGTAAGGCGTGGTTCTCGCCAACCTGGCCAGAACTATGCTTGTACGGAATCAACAAGTGTTTAAAAATCAGTGCTGAAAAGAAAATTACCCACAGTTACGAGAAATTACAACAAAAAAGTGTAAAGCGTGCTTCTAAGTTCCCGCGAAAATTTCACGGGTGCGCACTGGATTACGAAATTGTACTGGTACTTTAAAAATATACTATAGAAAACCCGAAACAAAACTCTGGGTAATAATTTTTTGTTTGTTTTTGAATTGAAATTTGTGTTTATTAATTTCTTCTTTTAAAAATAATCTGTAAGATATAATGAGACTTTCTGAAGATTGAAGATTCGATTTGAAGATAATAAATTTCGGGAAAAAGAAATTGATTGAAGAGTGTTTTAATCAGTGTGGTGAATACGGAGCAGTGCTTCGTATCATTGATTCAGTGTAATTTAGGATTTAGTGCTGGATCCATTTCGATCGAGGAGTTTTACCTCATCAATTTTTTGTCCTTCTCTTTTTCCTTCTACAGTGCAAAAAACACGGCCTTCAAATTGGAGAACTGATTGATCTTTAGCAGCGTCATGAAAACTCGTAAGTCTGCTTCTATAACTATATAAACGTGATCTCGTCCTGGAGACTTGAACGTCCAAACCTTCCATAGAAATTTACCAGAAGAATTTCGAAAGGAGATTTCAATTCGATGTTTTTATTACTGGAATGAAATGATATATTTTTTAACTTATGTGTTCCGCATGCTATAGTGATTAAAAAATTGACGATTTGCTAGAAAACGAAATGTTTACCATTTATAAGCGTTTTAAATTATAAAGATTTACAAATTATAGAAATTCCAATGTAGAATTTCAGTTCTATCCATATAGCCTTCAAATTCTTAGAAAATTGAATTTTTTAAATGTCGAGTTTTGCCTTCCGGCAAAATATGCTGAGTTTTAATTTTCTCTTTCGGCATATTTTTCCTTATTTTAATTTTATCTTCCGGCATATTTTATTGTCGACGTAATTCCTTTTTTGACGGGATTCTAAAGAATTCTCAAGAATTCGTAGTGAATCCCAAAGAATTCTTGGTTAATTCGAACAAGTTTACAAATTCATTTCTGTCAAAATATACCGGAACAGATAATGAAGTGCTTGAATTCTTTGCAATTCCAAAGAATTTATTATGAATTCCAAAGCATTCAAGGTTAATGTCAAAAAGTTTGAAAATTCATCTCTGGTTATTTCAGTGTTTCGGTAATTATCCCCTGAAAAAGGGGTTGAGAAATGTATTAATTTATAAATTGAATTATTAATTAAATATTAATTAATTTGCTTCCTGCCGGAAGAGAATACACAAAGTTTTTTCAATTAAAAAACTCTTTAAACTTGTTAGCGTTCAATATTGGTATTACATTCTCATCGTAATGAGAATGTATTATATTAGTTTTATGTAAAATTTGACAAGATAACTTTCGAAAGATTGATCAGATTGGATTGAGCTTTAACACACGTTTTTCAGACATAAAAAGAAAGGACAATTTCGTTAAATAGCAATTTTTGACCAACGGTTCTGGTTTTATCCATCAAAATAAAAAAAAATTGATTTTCCAGCAAAACTGTACGAGATATGAAAACATATTAACGAGAAAAATTGATCGTACAGAAAAGATGACAAATGTTCTGGAGACTATTTTTTTGATAAGATGCATATTTTTCGTCTTAATTGTGAAAAATGTTATTAAAAATAAAAAATTTCATTTTGCGGTCAAACTATGCAAGATACGAAAAAAAATAAAATGAAAATAATTGTTAGGCCCAAAAAGTTCTACAAGTTTGTTATTAATAATTTTTTGATAGGACACGTAGTTTTTGTTTTAATCGTAAAAAATAACATTGAAGTAAAAATTAAATTTTTTAGAAAAAAGGCACAAGCTAAAATAAAATGTTCAATGACAAAATTGTTCGCCTGAACTATATCTCAAAATTTGTGTTTGACCTTTCTCTGATAGGACGCGCACTTTCTTTATTATAAAAACAAGACAATGAAAATACGTCTCTTCCAGTGTCAATGCACATAGTGAATTGTAATAATATACCTTTATTGAAATAATACATTTTTAGGGTAGCGGTGATTATTAGTTTAAAAAATCGATGAAAGATTATGAAAATACATGAATTTTCAAACCAAGAACCAAGTTACAGTTGTCGATGGTTTGACATTTAATTTTAAAAGGTCTATGCACATATATGGGGGAACTACATATAAAGATTGACCGTGTAGCGCGAGGTAAATACATTATTGAGCGCTTAGCGCGAGATTCAACATACGCGCTCCCAGCGCGCGATGAGAAGATGCCCGCACGACGGGCAGATTTTTTTTCATATTGGAATCATTGCAGGATCGAAACTTCTTTCAATTTTCGGACAGAAATGATTAACCATGCACAATTTAGTATTCGGCTTTGGTGATAAAATGTTTAGATTTTTTACATGAAAAGTTTTGAAATTTGTACCATTTATAAGTTGAGAATGTTGTATTAAACATGGTAAATAATTTAAATGCAGTTTTTGAGGAATGAAATTTCAATTTTAGATGCATAGAGCTTGAGAGCCTTCAAATTTTCACGTTTTGAGATTGAAGGAAAGTAATCCCAGTTGGAGAATTAACAAAATTGATGCAAAGTAAGGACCCCATACTAAATATACACAAAAAGGCTTTCGGTGGATTAAGTACAGGGTCTTTTGAAGATAAAAATATGATTAAACTTTTTAATTTAATGTGTATTTATTGAATTAGTATGTCGAAAAACCATCAAAATTCGGTTGTTTTAAAATTTGATGTCGTAAAACTTTTATGAGTCATATTTCATTTTTAATTTTATTATAACGCGTTAAACTTTGGGTTAAAATGATCCAAATAAATTCTGTTTCAATTTAAGATTGTTCAAAATTGGTCGTTCTTAAATTAAAATTGTTCATGCAATGTGGAAATTGAAATTTTTTATAGAGCTTGGGAATATCGAAATATTAAAAAAAAATCACAATTCGGTAATTTTACACATTGATGGCTATTTGATGTGTAAACAGATAAAAATAAAACTTGTCAGTTATATAGATTAATAATATAGCACATTATACTAGCATAGGTCTTAAAGCGTAAAAAATTTTGGGTTTCGTACTCTTTCAACACTATTTTGATCAATAGTGGGTCCATATTTAGAATGTAATATATGGGATTCTTGTAAAATTGTGCACAAAAATAAAACTGAATCCGTGCAGAATCGATTTTCGGGTATATAAATAGCGTTTAAGTTAAGAATTCCAAGAGTATCCCGAATGATAAATCTGGAATTCCTAGAATTTTGAATATTTCAAGGTGCACAGAGATATTACTCTTGAAGATTCAGAATTGTTTAATAAATTGTTCGAAAATACGTCAATTAATTTCATTCAAAATACCATATAGATTTCTTCGGCCAGATGATCACCTATTCCGCGTACCTGCGCATGAGACTGATTGTGGGTATTACACTACGTTATCTGCTAATATTGTAGATCATTCAACTCAATACGTCCTACGACGTTAATGTTTTCAGTCAAACTATCATTGAATTCATTGCACTAATTAAAACGTTATACTAAGCGGATCAGGCTATAATACCTATTATATTAAATTTCTACGTTATAAAATCCACTATGTACTCCTGGTAAGGTAAAATAGTATATTGTGCTACAAGTTGAAAAAGCGAGAGATTTAAAACGAGTGTGAAGTTAGCTACCCGAGCGGAGCGAGGGTGGCTATCACACGAGTTTTAAATCGTCGCTTTTTCAATGTGTGGGACACGATACTTTTTCTATAATTTGTTAAAAAGTGCTAGTTTTTGTTTACCTGTTTTTTTGTGTAAAAAGAAGGCGATTTTTTGTCGATTGACGCAACAATGACAATGGCAATTATCAAAACCATGGCAATAATATGGCAGTAATAATAAGCTGGTTCTCACAATTGAATAGTTGGCCCATAAAGTTGAGGGCTTCAAAACTTCCGATTTTTCGTGAAAAAAAACCAAGCACAGTATTTTCGGAGAAACTGACGGTGTTTTTTTGCTTTTGCCAAGTGACAAAAGTACATACAAAATACACAACTCGAGACTTTTCAGGAAATTGCTTTTAGGTTAGGGACGACAGTCGGAAAATAGAATGAAGTTGGCTGCGCACGATGCACGAGTCCACCCGAGGCAGCACGAACCCACCCGAAATAACATTTACTTTTTCCACTGTGCCTCACTTTTATCACTGTCCATTTACTTTTTCCACTGCATCTGTCCACTTTTGTCACTGTTGCCCGGAAAGGTCGGCACTGCGCATGCGCCACGTCATCGAGCAAAAATCGGTAACTTTTTACACCAAAAACAGGTGGAAAAACTGGCACTTTTTCGCGAATTATAGAAAAAGATAATAAGAGTTAGAATTAATCTATTTTGTTCTTTATTTTAAGTCCTACATTATTGTATATCATATTTCCATGCGTATTAATTATCTTAATAAAATCACGATTTTATAATTTAGGTATATCTAATAAGCTGCATTTCATTGTTCTTGGCCCGCATGCGAGGGCAAGACCGACGATGTTTTTTTTATAAAATAGAAATTTCTTAGGATGTAAAAATTTGACGGTTGGATTTTTGGTATTTTATGCATTGAGAAAATTACTTTTCAACATATGTAACAAGAAGTAAAAGTTCTTATTATTATAAACAGAGGTAGCTGTTGTATAATCTCTTATTCGTTGCCGGTGCAGACTATACATGCGCAGGTGAGGCCTCAGCCATTTTCTAAATTTAATATATTTTGGTCTTGAATCAAGTTTAATTTTCATGTTTAATTGATGAAATAATGTTTTATTGATCAGAATATCAAATTTTCATTCTGTAAGTATTTCAATTAATATTGCAGATGTTTAATTCCTTCAAGCGAATATTAAATTCTTTAGTTGTCAAAATGGTTTATTGCATAATTTTTCATTTACAAGGTAAATTTTCAATTTTTCTAATAAAATAGATTATTTTATGCAAAGAAGGATTAAAATGATTAAGGAATAGCAATGTTATTTGAGAAATGGCTTTTGTCCCTGGGGTCGGTCTTGCGCTGGTTTATCCTTCATATGTTTTTAATTAAAAATATTGAAATGTAGATGAATTTTGGTTAAAAGTTTAAATCTTCGGATGCTTCCGAACTGAAAGTACTTCATATAAATTAAAAATCGCAAAGGTTAAAAACTGCTTGTTTCTAAATTAAAGAAAACCCTAAATAATTTGATAATTTAATAGTTCCTTCTTTCCTGATAAAAGGTTTTGACATTCAAATCTATCAGAAACAAAAAGTCAAAGAAATTAAAAATTAAATCATTCCAGTCAACAAAATATAATAGCAGTTTTATAAAATTGTAATTATAAATTCTAAAGAATAACCTTTCTTTCTTGTCATAACGTTTTTAAATTTTTCATTTATTGTTTCTCAAGTTTGCTCCTGATGTCTAGACTTTCCTGATAACACATGTTGAAAATTCGTATACTGATAATTGTCCCAAGATCAACAGTATATTAGAAAATATCAAGAATTACAGTCGCAATAAATAATCATATTGGAAGTGGCGATCAATGTTCAAGGTATCAATATTTATCTTGAATTTCCCACAACTCATTTCCTGTAAAAAGTTATTTGTCTCATGAAGACTTGATAAAAATGAATATGGGGCTTTTATTGGGGAGAATTAAATAATTCCTTAATACTCGTCATGATTATAGTCGTGAATAAAATCTAGGAAAGAAGTCCAATAACGAGTTTAATCATTGATCAATTATTGATTAAAATGAAAAAAGTTTGATTCAAGTCTAAAATGTTTATTTAAATAATAAATATAAATTGTTTGAATAATTTAGTTTACATCTTTACAAGCTTATATATAAATTAGCTTATCATTAGTCCAGATTTTAATCGAACGAAAGAATATAGTTTCACGTATCTGATAATGAAAAAATTCAAGTTCATTAATTCTGTTGATTATGATAAAGAGAATATGACTCTCGTCTTTTTCGATAAGGGTTCTTATCACTTTTGTACTTCTGACCAGATTCTATTTATAATTAAATTTTTCAAATAAAATCCTATTTAAAACTTGGTTTAATCTGCACATATCTTCGAAATGAAATTATTCCGTAAAGTGGAATAAGTGCTTTAGAGGGTTTAATATTTTATAAGAGGGTCAACCTATCCGCAGACACTTGTGGATATTTTATTGCAAGAGTTTCGTTGAGAACTGTTATTCATAACTTTCCATAACAGATATTTTTATGTTTTTACTCGTCTCGAGAATTCCAGAGTCAGGATGAAGGGAATTCTGATGCATCATTAGAAAGATGTAGATAGTCACGTCCAGGGCCGTGTTTTGTATTAGGGACTTAAAATAGGGCTCACAAATTTATATTATAACCTCTAAAATAAAATCGACTTATTATTACTTATATTATAAATTATTATATTTTTATGATCATTTCATTAATTTTTCATTCATATAAAAAATATTTTATTCAAAAATTAAGGAGTTAAACCATTCTTTTTTTTATAAAGTGCCCTTGAATAACATTTGGTTCAAGTTTCTGATAAAAATAAAATTGTGTAGGTTTTCAAAATCAAATTGGGCACTTCCTTAGTTGAAACCTTTCAAATATTTAATTTAAAAATTAAATATTAGAAAATCTTTAATTTCGATTAAGGGCATATACCTAGTAATAATCTACTTCATGCCCTTAAGGATGTACTGTACGTATAGTGAATTCAAAAATTCATTAAACATTTATAATGATTTAAAATATCGACGAAAATAGACCCATTGTTAATTGCAACAAATTTTGAAACATTAATCTAATCCTCATTTATAACAAAATGGTTCAGGTTTAAATTGTTTATTTAACAAATGTTATGTAAATTTTTGTGTTTTAGCTTCAATCTTAGGTAAAAACTGAAATTTTTGTCTTACCCGAGTGATAAAAAACTGATTTTATTCCTTGAAAGATTCTTTACAGGCTGTTTGGTTAGGTTTCATGCAATTTTTTTCAAATTAAAATATAAAATCAATATTAATAAAAGATTTTTGTATTTCATAGTGTGTATTATCTAAAAATTGAAAAAAAAACAATTACAATATATTTTATAATTCATGAGAATTGATATCTTAAGTTTAATTTTTGAAGTCAAATGATATTTGTTTAAAATAATCGATTATCGGTCAAAAATGCTGACACACCCTATTATTGTTCAAAGACTGAAAATATTGTCTCTTAAATCTATACCCATTTTCGGTGAAAAACGCGAGCATAACATAAAATTGTCTAAAATTTGTTTATCTTCTTTGAAATTCAATAATTTTTATTAAAAGTACCAATTTCAACGGTGAAACAAAAACACCAACATAATCTAAAATTGTTAAAAAGTTGTGAATCTTCTTTTAAATGTTTGAAATATAATTTCTTATTAATTAAAAATAACAATGTTCCAATTGTCGATGGAAAAACACCAACATAACCTGCTAATCCTAACATTGTCAAAAGTTGTGCATGTTCTTTGAAATCTAATTATTTTCATTTAAAACAACCGATTTCATGTGAAAACCCCTTAATATAACCTAAAAGTATTCAAAAATTACAAGTCTTTCGAACTATAATGATTTTGGTTTCAAAATACTAATTTTTGGTATAAAACAGAGTAACGGAAGTTAGATTTATTCATAAATTATAAATATTTTAAATATAATGGTGTTTGTTTAAAAATGTCAGTTTCGGGTAAAAACGCTAATAAAGCCGAAAAAAGTAAATAATTGTTGAAAAATGTTTAATCTCTGAAATCGACTCATTTTTGATTGAAAATACCCCTTTTCAGCTTTAAAATGTTCATTTCTGGTGAAAAAACTAAAACAATCTAACATTTTTAGAAATTTTAAGTCTTCTTCGAAACTTTATGATTTTATATAATTTGGAAGATTTAATTTTACGGCATAAGAGTATTTAAAAATCACAAGTAATTCTCAATTCACATAAGGTTTTTTATGATTCTTTTTATTGAAAGGGATTATTTGTAGATTTAATTTTCAAAATTGTATATTTAAGTTATGAAACAACTTCAAATAATGAAAAGCCAATCAGGTTTTCAACAACAATGATTGCGAGATTTTCGAGACATATTGTTACACCATTTTTTTGGGATGTGATAAAATTCAACGAAACATACTTGTAAAGAATTTTTCAAGGAATAAAATCAGCCCTTGGCCATGGAAATTGGATAAGAAGTGCAGCTTTTACCTAAAATTGAAGCTAAAACTAACTTTTGTTAAATATATAATTTCAACCTAAACGATTTTTCTTTGTAAACCACTTTTATATTTCTCTTTGAAAATTCGTAGCAATTAATACTAGGTCTCTTTTCGTCCATTTTACAATAATTCTAAAAATTGCCTAATTTTTGCGTGGACTGTACGTAGTGAACATCCCTAAAGTAGAAAGCAGGACTCGATTTCGTAAATTAGTGGAAAATTTTTGTAACTTATATGGAGAAAATAATTTTCGTAAATTGAGGAAAGGGATGCATGGCAAAAGTTAGCGTCTCCATGGCGATGGAATGGTCAAACATAAAGAACAGAAGGGTAGTTCGTTCACCGACCTGTCTCATTTGGAACGATTGAATTAATTGATCGTGTACGAAATACGAGCTCTCATCAATTTCATAGCGACAAAAAACGAAGTGTCATTCACAAAATATTGTGTTGCGTTTCAAAACATTCGAATACCCCGAAAACTCATTTTTTCCCTTGAAAGAACTTAAATAAAACCATTTTTAGTTTAAAACAATGAAGGAAACCCAAAATAATCAAATTAATATCTTAATTTTTCAAAGTGAAAAAGAATCTATAATTTAATATACAAAAAGGATTGAAAAAATGAATCTGATTCAGAATGAAGTCAATAATTATTAATTATACTTGAATGAATAAGGCGTTTCATTAATACTATTTAAAACGCGATATTGCTTCTTCTAGATAGTTCAATTAAAGTTTTAAAATCGTTAGTTGCAAGCTTCTATATTTTTTCATAAAAAAAGTTAATTAGGCTTTCAGAAATTCAGGATAAAAAGTGCACCGCTTTCCCTCACATGCACCGCTTAGCCCCAGTTTATGGTACTCTAGTCAATTTCAGTCTTTTTTTTTAATTTCGACTTGCACTACAAATGTTATATAGTATATAGTAAATGATGAAATAACTGTATAATAATTTACTATTTTCTTTAAAAAATAAGAGAGTTTATAGTTGATTTAGGATAAAATCGTTGGGTTTGATAAGGGCTTTACTGATTTGAAAGCTGATTTTTTCTTTATTTTTGGTAAACGGTAAATGATTACATTAAAAAATTCAATCACAAACGGAACTAAAATACCACGGTTTAATTACTCTCCCGTCATCCCCATTTACTCGTACGAATAGACTGAGTGCCAGAATCGATCCTCATAATAATTCAATTGACAGATGTGCAATTGACATGAACTGGTCTAATTGCAATAGCGACGTTCGACATAATTGGCTCGAAATGTTCTGTCCACCTAATAACAAATTTGACGCAGTGATCAGTCGTAAAGATTTTTTTATTCTATTTTTAATGTATAGAGATTGTAAATTATTGTTAGAGCTTTTAAATTAAAAGCAATGTGGCGATTCCAAAATTTAAATTTAAACGGTTACAAATCAATATTAATATCATCAAAATTGTAAAAAAATTTCAATTCAGATGTCATTGAAAACGTCAAAATTAAAAAATCTAAATTTTGAGCCATTCTTATTCAAAGTCCTTAACTTAATATTTCGAAAGAATAAAAATCTAAACGGTAAAATTCCTACGTTTCCAATTTGAACGTATCGTTCCAATGTGGATGCTTTAATCTGAAATCATTTAAATGTTCAAATAAATATGTGCAAATTGTGTCATTTTGAAACAAAAAGTTTTCCTAATTTGTTCTTTAAAATGTTAAGTTCCAAATTGAATTGGCATTGTTTTAATATCTAGACCTTTTATTATTGAAGATGTTTAATTACTTAAATTTAGAAGTTTTTTATTTGGGAAACGTTCCAATTTCGGTGCTTTTATATAAAAAAGGGTCGAATATTGTAACACTTTGTTTGATAAATATAACACTTTTTAAAAACTTAAACAGGAAATGTTGGTTTGCTGTTCGAAAATTATTAAGTAGGGGAGACTACCCTACAGTAGATAATGACCCTACAGTACATAATCATTAATTATAAACACAAATATAAGTAAAATAATCCACTCTAATTTTAATATATTACTACGTATCACGTATTAACTATTAATTACATTAAATTAATTATTTTACATACATATTAGTATTTTAAATTAATGATTATCTACTGTAGGGAGGTCTCCTCAACCCAAATTATATAAAAAGCATTACAACCTGAAAAATTCCATACATAGAATTTATACCGTTAAGAGCATACACAATTTTTTGTCAATTTAAAAGGATGTATACAAGTTTTTAAAATGGTATAAAACTTTGGAACCTAGGGTTCTTTATTTTCAATTGAAAAACTGATATATGAAGAGTTTTAAATACATTTTTTGAAAGAAAAACATTTAAAAATTAGAAATTTTCACATTTTGATATATCCAAAATTCGATGAATTAAAATTATAATATTTTTAGATAACACTTTATTTGCTGGTTGTTCCTAATTTTGGAAGTTTCTAAATGGAAAATCTTTAGAATTGGAACATTTTTAATTTACATATTATAGAAGTGTAAAAATTAGATAGATTACAAATGAAAAAAATGTTAATATTTTTAACTTTTCAATTTGAAGTTGTTAATTTGGGATGCTTTCAAGTAAAAATCAATTGAAAAATGTTCGCAAAATCCTATGAAAGATATTTATTTTTTGTATTGAAAATAGAAAATATAATTTCCGTTTGTCTACCATTCTGCCCCTACCGTTGAATTCATATTTTGTTAGTGCCATTGTTCTATGCTCATATTGTACGCCACGCACATTCTGCTATCATAACTTACAATTAGAAAGTCTCTTTCACGAGTTTGAACTACAATATTGTGTGAAAGGATTATGAAGAAATTCCGCAGAGTTCAATATTTTTTGGAACATCTTCATTACCTTTTTGTACCCAATAATTAATCATCATAAAGTACTAATACAAAAATATATACAATTTGAAGAATAAACCCAATTTATTGAAGAAAAATTAAAAGGGTAATGAAAAAAATTATTTTTTAAATAAAAAATGTTTTTATTAGTAATTTATTTGTACTTATGATTAGCTTTAATTTTACTTCAGCCTCTGATGAAAAATGTAGTTTGTGTGCTATGCCGAAATAAGAAAGTAGCTAGTTGACATTCAGATACTTGCGTACAAATCAGTGAATAAATACTACTAAATTTAACCATAAGACTTGAAGATAAGATTAAGGTCATTCATTACTCAGCAGCATGATTTGCACACTTATCGCAACCTTCACATTCAAATAGAAACCATAGTTTCTAAAACATTGTTCACACTTTTACAATTAAACCATTCTGAAAGTAAATATTGATAAAGCTTTAAAATTTTAGATCTAATAACAACTTTAACTTTAATTACACAATAAAAATTATTTTTATATTTTATATTATTATTGCTCATACACCAAGATGATCTCTATCTAATCATTTTTTAACATTATTACATAACTTTTCCAATCAAAAATGTTATTTTTATGAAAAATCAAATCAAACAAATACGCTAAAAATTAGATTTACAGGTTCCGCAAGCCCTATGAAGTTTAACACGTATTTCCAAAGTAAAAAAAGACGCCTTTGTAAGTTTTATTCAGAAGAAAACAACTTTCTACTAATAATTAGATGTTTACCTACATTTTTTTATCTATTTATTATTGTTTTTAGCAAATTTCTACACTTATTATCATCTTTTCAGTTAAAGCGAAGCAATACTTAATTAAATTCAACAGAAATTATTGTTTCCACCATTTATTATTATTTATTATAATATTCTCTTAGAATAATGCTAGACAGGTAAATTTTTCTCTAAAAATGTTCACTTTTGGTCCACTCTTCAATTAGACTAAGATAATAATTAATTCAAGTTAACAGAAATAATTATTCAACAAAATTTATTATTATTTTTAATAATATTCTATTTGAATACTGTTAGAAAGTTGCGGTTTTTCTGAAAATTTTAACTGCTTGTCCAATTTTCAATTAGTATGAGGAATGAAATTTAGCAAACATAATTGTTCAAACAAATTATTATTGCTTGTAACTGTCTTCTCCTATGTTAATGCTAGATATTTGCGGTTTTCCTAAAATTTCTAAATTTTTGTCCACTTTTCACAAGTGAACAAACAGAATTGTTTAAACCATTTATTATTATTTATAAATATCTTCTCTTAGATAATTGCTACAAAGTTGCGGGTTTTCAGACTTTCTTAACATTCCTTTGGCTTTTAGTTATAAGAAAATAATAAATAAACATTGGAGAGAATTACTTTTTAAACAATCTCTTTCTTTTTTGTGAATACATTTTTCTGAAATGAAGCAGATATTTGAAGTATTCTTCAAATTTTCTATATTGATCATATTATATGAAAATTTTTCTTGAGAGCCTTTTTGTGTAAATTATTATTAATATCTACTATTTTTTCCAACTAAAATGTCAAAGAAAAGCTGAAAATTTCAGAAAACACAGTAAATTGTTTAAACAATTATGTTTTTTAACTTGCATTAATTATTATCTCACTGAGTAAAAAGTGGACCAAATGTTAAAAATTTCTGAAAAAACCGCAACCATTTGGCATTACTACCATTACTACAGGAGAAGATAGTTGTACAATAACAATTCGCTTAAATAATTATGTTTGTTTAATTGAATTAATTATTGCTTCGCTCTGAGCAAAAAGTTGACAAAAAGTGGAACAATATAAGAAAAAAATTGTCATGAAAAAAATTTGCTTTGAACAAACATTTCAAGAAAAAAATTCGAAAAAAAAGTTGTTTAAAAAAAATTTCTTAAATTATTTTTTGAAATTATTTTCCTTTAGAAAAAAACGTAATTAAGTCGTCGAAACCTCCCCATAGCAAACTTTCCTTCCCCTACTCCATCTACATTCCCCTCCCCTTACTTCCCCTCCTTGGCAAATAGTACGGCGGATGGACGGACACCCGAACGAAAACTATAAGGGTTTGGGCTACGAAACCCTATAAGTGGACAAAAAGTTGAATATTTCAGAAAAACGGCAACTTTCTAGCATTATTCAAAGAGAATATGCTTAAAATTAATAAAAAATGGTTCAAATCATTATTTCTTTTAACTTAAATTAATTATTACCTCACTCTAATTAAAACGAGGACAATAAGGGAAATTAAAAAAAAAACTGCAACTTTCTAGTCTTATTATAAGAGAATATTGTTATAAATAATAATAAATGATTTAAACAATTTACTTATTTATTAAAAATATTCATTTATCATTTTTTTACACATAATAAATAATTCGTACTAAAAAACCACAAAAAATAAGAATAAATTAGCGCCAAAAACTTGTAAAACGGTAAAACCCAATTTCTCACTTACGTGGTTTTTTGTGGCCCTCTAAAACAGATGGTTGGGGTTGATATTTAAAAAGTAATTTTCGATTCGTATTCTATAGCTGATTGTGAAGAGAAATATTGAGTTTCAACTCGATTCATCTAATATTGACGATTCTGAATAAAATTTACAAAAACGTATTTTTTTATTATGGAAAATACATGTTAAACTTCATGGGGCTTGTGGAACATCTAAATATCAATTTCTTAAAAGCATTTATTTTTTTGTCGATTCGAACAAATTTAGGGTTGATATGCATGAAAATTCGAAAAAAATTTGTACCACCCTAATGAAAACTCACGGTGGATTATTTCTGCATGGTCTTCTATACACTAACTAATTTTCTACCAAAATTTCTTAATTGTAACGAGTAAGGTCTGATGATGAGACAAGACGGTCTTGAAGCGTAACACTTATTTTTATCCGAAAATGTATTCAATAAAAGTTTTTAATGGTCGGGAAGTCATACACTTTCGTTGGTTTCTTCCAGACGGAAAAGAAAATAAGACACTATTGCCATTTCACATTAGGGTGACCCTTATTTTTCACTTTTTGAATTTATTTGCTCTCACCCCGCAGTTTTTTTCGAATGCCAGAACGAATGATCTCAAAATTTGAGCCAAATCACTTAATATTTAGGGGTGGCTCAAAGATCATGAAGTTTCCTTCTTGCCCCCACCACTGGCGGTCCCTTCATACCGGCGTACCAGGAGAGAATGAGCACGCGTAAGTGAGAGAGAGAGAGGAAAGATGTCCGAACACTGATATATATAATACACTGGATGCAGGATTCAATGGAAAACGCGTGTGCCAACTTGAAGGCTTCGGAGCCGCCATTTTTTGGGGATGTTTTGGTTCGGAGCTATTCGGGACAGATCGGGATATGCGGGAGATTCAAATGTAGTATGGAAGATAGCTTAAAAATATTAATAAAAATCATGTAAAATTCAGTTTATTGTCAATGAGTGAATCGACTAAAACTGAAAACTAAATAAAACTTAATAGAAAGTAATTACATAAATAAAAATAATCGAACAGTACAAAAAAAGGAAAGTAGATGGGATTTTAAGTTGGTGGAATACACATTTTGTAAACACGTGGTTTAGAATATTTTTTTATATTTTCTCTTGAAAAGTACAATAAAACTTTGATGAATATTGCAATGAGCTAATTTTAAATTAAGATGTGTACCTGATCGTTATTACATAAAACTTTATATGTTTAAACTTTAAAGCAATATTAAAATATGAAACCATATATATGCCATTTAACATTATCTCTTTTCAATATTCTCAATATTTGTCATCCTAGGTCGAAAAAGAACAACTTTCTGGCTGCAAATAAAAATTGAACAATTGAGAAAGAATTGATCACGGCCATTGAAATTAAAACCTTCGAACTCTTGAAGATAAACTTTTTTTCTGTTGAAGTTACAAAGACTGAACTGCAGATTCGAGCACTCAAAGTTAAATTTTTTTTAAATTTTAAACTTACAAATTTGAACCTTGAAATTTATTTAATTCAAACGCTTCATAATTGACGCGTATAAAATAAAAGCTTTGAACACTTTTCAATTGAAATTGTTTAAATTAAAAGTCGTTAAACTGCAAAATTTTAAATTTCAACTTTTATACATTGCACAGTTAAAAGATTGAAAAAAAACAGCAATCCATGCTATCATTTTCAGTGCTGTGAATTAAAGAATTAATCAAAAAAATTTCAAAATTATATCATTTTAAGCAACTCGAATTTTTGCTACAATTTTTTGAAAATTCTGCAAAAGTAAAAAAATTACCTTAAAATCATCCTGATTCTTTTTTTGAAAATTTTGAAAATTTTAATAAATATTCTTTTAAAATTAACTAAAGAAATAAGAATTTTTTATTCATTTAAAACCTTTCAAAATGCTTGAAAAGTTTATAAATTTTGTGTTCGAAATTTTCAAACATCTGCATTCTGTGTACAATCTTTTTTAATTTTGGACTTAATATTAATTTTTCAAGATAAAAAATCATGTAAAATCTTCTCAGCAAACTTAAAAATTATTTTGTTTTCTTAAAACCTTTAAAGATACATAAAAAGCTTCAAAATTTTATTTCGAAATCTTCAAGAATCTAAATTTAGTTTTTTATTTCTCGAAATTTCATCCAGTTTTAAATTAAGTTTGTATCTTCTCAAAACTTGTAAATATCTCTCGAACTAACTCAAATTTTTTCTAAATTGATAATTGTTCGATTGTTATTTATGCATCAAAATTCAATAATTTCACTTGTATATTAAAAATTTGTTAAAAAGGACAATTAAAATTGTAAGCAAAGTAAAATATTGCTGAATATCCCAAAAAAGTCTTCATTAATTTAAAAAATTCAGATGAAATGGTTAAAAATGGAATATTTTAGATTGAAACAATATTTGAATTGGATTCGGAATTGAATAAGAGCGTTTAATTATAAATTTATTAATTTGAAATTATTTTAGAATTAGGAATAGTTTATGAAGTTTCAATCAGAAGTTCACATTTTTTTAACTACTGAGACTTTCAAATTGAAAAATTTATATTTTTAACGTTAAAATCTGTTCAGAATCGCCTTGTAAAATCAATAATTGTTCAATTTTGAATAATCACACTACAGTTCATTGTGATTTATTATAATAGCAAAAGTTCTTGGTAAAAGTGAAAAATTATTTTCATTGCAGTTCCTTGTAGAAAATTATATATTACATATCCTACAAAAATTGACAGTAAAGTACAAGTCGAAACGTTGATGTGGATTCTAAAAGTGTATAGTTTGTAATTTTTTTTTTTTAATTTGTACATTTCTATAATAAACTACTAGTATATACAACACAATTTTTAAGTACAGTTTCCCAATATTTCAACTTTGGTGAAATGTTGTATTTTTTTGTAAAGATTTGTAACATTCTACAATAATTTTACGTACAATTAAAAGATTTTAATGACGTCAAACACCCAAATTAAAAAGTGTACAATCCTGTAGTTTTCCGTAATACCTTGTAGATTTTCACGTCAAAGTAAAACACATATTATCAATAAAAAGTTATACAAATTTTTGAATTGTCGAAAGTTATACTTTATTGTATATTTTTTTTTGCTTTTTCAACAAAAAAGATTAAAATTTTTAATTAAAAACTAGCAATTTTAGCTAAATTGCAGGTTTTATCAGAATTCATAATAATTCAATTGATAAATATTCTAAACCACATGTTTACAAAATGTGTATTCCACCAATTTAAAATCCCATCGACTTTCCCTTTTTTGTACTGTTCGATTATTTTTATTTATGGAATTAATTTCTATTAAGTTTTATTTAGTTTCCAGTTTTAGTCGATTGACTCATTGACAATAAACTGAATTTCACATGATTTTTATTAATATTTTTGAGTTCTCTTCCATACTACATTTGAATCTCCCGCATATCCCGATCTGTCCCGAATGGTCCCGAACCAAAACAACCCTAAAAAATGGCGGCTCCGAAGCCTTCAAGTTGGCACAGATCGTTCCATTGAATCCTGCATCCAGTGTATTATATATATCAGTGTGTCCGAAGGAGTCAAACCTCTCTCTCGCTCCCACTGTTACCCAACATTTTCCCTTCACACTTAATTGCACTGAATATTTCTCTTCACAATGTAAAGGGAAATATTCTGTTTTTCAGAGGGTCAATACATTCCAGGCTTAGGACTGGCAGCATTTATTATTATGCTGGCGTATTTAAAAAATGTTGGGGAACATGTATTGTCAATCATACCAAACAATATCATTAAAATAAAAAAAAAAATTGTCAAGTGAATCAAATGCTACAATAAGCTACATGTTTTCACAAAAAATCTTCAAGGAGCTATTTATTTTACTTCGAATCATGTACTGAAAATAGCCATTGCTACATATTGCTATATATTGCTATTGCTATATAGCTAAGATAAGATTCGCAACCGTTTGTTGTTCAGGTAATTGTTGGAGAAAATTCAGCTGACATCTGAGGTGGATAATTTGAATTTTTCTTTATGTAAGTTTCTAAAACGTAATCGCAAAATTTTTCAACTTTTTCTTCTAAAGGTTGGATAGCCATGATATCTTCAACATAACAATCTTCTGCATGGGATGGATCCAAAAACGCGAGAGCAAAAAAAGTTTTTCAGAAAATTACCTACTTATGAGTTTTTAAGTCAGCCGAGTGAGAGAGCAGTGGGTGGAGAGTGACGTTGACTCAGCTCAACTCCGGGCAGTTTATTAACGCTTTGTTTTTTCAAGTAATTTGTTCAAGTATATATTTAACGTAAAAAAACCAGAAGAAGCATTTATCTCACCAAATTTTTGACAGATTTGATGTATTTTCAATTAATAATTTATTTTATAAGAATGCTTTCAAATGTTTAGAGTATATTACATCATAAGTAGGATTAGGCACGTCTTTACCGCGGGATAAATTAGACATTTAAAAAATTAGACATTACACTTCACAGGACGAGTCCTGTGAAGTGAATGTTTTTCAGTGGCCATTTGTGGAACTAATAAACTGTCAGTGCGGCGGCGTTTCGATCTAATAAACTGTCAGATGCTAATACTGTTCGGTAAAGGGCTATCTAAACGCTCACTTTTCTGGGGCGTAATAGGCTCATAACATGGTGGTTTCGAATAAAACAAATTTAAATTGTGTAAAAAATACTTTCAAATGTTACTTTCAAATGATTAAACAATTTTAAATTGTTCAAACAATTTGATTTTGTTTAAGATTCTATTTTAAAATTTTTTGAAAGATTGAAATATTGTTGTAAGTACTACTTTGTTTTCTAAGAATACTCTTAAATGTATACACAAATAGAAATTGTTTAAAAAATTTATTTTATTTTACATATTTCATGTGTTTTTCATCGGTAGAAAGGAGAAAATGCGTTCTTACCTTATTACATATTTTTATTTTGAAGACCGGTGGAAATTAAGCGTTACTGTTTATTGAATATTAACGCTAAATTATCTTGATTCTCAATTTTCACCGGTCGTCAAAATGAAAAACAAAAAGAAGGTAAGAACGCATTTTCTCCTCTCTACCAATAAAAAACAAATAAAATGAATTTTCAACAAATTTAAATTTATATAAACATTTAAGAGTATTCTTCGAAAACAAATTAGTACTAAAAAATATTGAAATCTGTCGAAAATTTTTTTGATATAAAATGTTTCTCCTGCTTGTTTTAGGTCAACTGTATACATGAACAAATACGTATTATTTATATGATTGTAAAATTATTCAAACAAATTATTTTATTGTTATCATTGATTGAAAAACTCATATAATTTCTAGAACATTCGTTCATTTCGCGACCTACCTGATAAAACAAATGTTTAAAGAAATTTAAATTGTTTAAACAATTGAAAATTATTTTTAAAATGACTGGGAATTCTGAAGTTACCGATTAATGATTATTTATGAAATAAAACTTTTAAAAAGCGTTGATAGACCGCAATATTATGTAAAATTAAAATTGGTCAATTATGGGGTTTTCTTTTGGGGATCCATAAGAGTGGCTTAAAGTCATTCACCCTCAAAATTCATGATTGATTCTCATTCTCTGACGAATTTGGAACAATATACTCAAACACGGAATTATTTGTGACATTGCATTGCGTTTGAATATTAGATTTACAAAAAGCTGACTTTTCCCTATGTTAAATCCGGGGTTAAATCAATGGGAAACTTGATGGTCTTTGCACCACCTCTGAATATTAAATGATTTAGCTCACATTTGGAGATCATTTTTTTGAACATTCGAACAAAACTGGGGGGTGAGAGACGAGAAATTCTAAAAAAAACTCCACCTAGTATAAAAAGAACCTCCCTAATATCACATAATCTTTATGTATGCTCTTATTATTATTATTTAAAAACAAATTATTTATTTTTAAATTTCAATTGAACAATTTGTTTTTTTATTTTATTTTTCTGACCGTATTTTCGAATACTTTTCTATTCACTACAGGAAATTATTTTATATTTATGCACGGTCATTAAAATGCAGAAGGTAACTTCTCTTAGCAAGTGATGACTCATTGTTGTAAGACGATTCCGTTTATTTCTAATTGATTATTGCAGATACATAGGGATTTGTATTTCCGAAGGAGACATTGAAAATAATTTTTTTTAATTTGTCATCTAATTTTGTAAATTACGTACAACGTGTTATATCTTAATTTCGAATTCATACGCACTGTATTTATGTATTAACATTTTTTCTACCCTTGAAAGTTTTCCATGTTCTAGCCATGCATAGTCATGATTTATGGAAGTTGCTCTATTTTTCCGTTTCTAAAGAGAATCATAGAGAAATAAAATAAACTACGTAGAGAAATTTAAGTATAGTTTCTAAAGATTTATGAGGTTTTGTTTCTAAATTTTTTAAATTATTTTTTGGTGACTTCCAAATTAAAATCATATCAATAAATTAAACATATTTATTCAATTAATGTCATCTAATGTATCTGTAATATATTTTATCAATTAAAATAAGTAACTGCTTCGCACGTCATGTGGGGTATTCTAATGAGTCATTTCTGACATATGTTACAAATGATTCAATTTTGAATGAATACGTCACTGATGTGTGAAACTCCAATCCTTCCTGACTCAGCGAGTCTCGATTATGACATGAAGGAATTACACAGAACGCCCACATTGCGGTTATTGTATTCAATGGACACAAAGTTCCTACTGTCTCTTTAATGCAAACTCACATGGTCTTTCATTTCTCACGATTTTTTTCATAATTCATTTTAATGAATAACAAAATATAAGTTATAAATCAGTTTGAAAATGGAAAGTTGTATCTAAATGTTTGAAATTTTGTTTCAAGACAATAAAATCTTATCTGTCACAAGTAGGACTTATCTTGAAGTAAAAATTGATTTTCTTGAAGGTAGGACCTTCCATATTTTAAATTATAACTTCTTTTATTACCGCAATTAGTATTATTATTATAGTCTTGGGCGCACTTGGTACATAGTCCACATTCCTGACAAGGCACGCGAGCAACTTTCGTTGCTAGAATTTGCATACACTGTTTTCAGACCGCGGGTGGTCTGCGTTACAACTTCTCCCTTACAATAGGAAACACACGATATGAATTGCTTCTCATGCATTTTTTAGAATCAATGAGGTCGAAAGGAACATAAAAGGTTATCGACCACTCTGGCGTATTGCGTGACTGAGGGTGCAAGTAGAGGACTTTACCCCGAACCCGCAGGAAAGTGCTCAACTGGAATGAAAATACAAAAGAAACTTATCTACAATGTAGAAAACAATGGGTATTCAGTAATTGAGAATATGGATCTTAGAAATAAAGCGAGATTAAAGACGATTTTACCCAGAATATTATGTTGAGATAGTCGTCCTGATCATCGGTGCTACCGAAGGTGCAATCTCTTCACTCGTTCGTAGCCTGAAGAGCATACCTGCATGTCAACGTAATGTCGAGCCACTTGCGGGGGGAATGCAGAAGGCAGTCGTCCTTGGGTCGTTTCATATCCTCAAGGTGCATGAGGAGTTTTGCGGACCATTATATTGAGTTCTTCATATACTGTGTCCTTATGAAAAAATCTCAATATATATAATATTAATGAATCTATAAACCCTCTCATATACTTCAACTCTATTTAAACACTGTAGTCCTGACCACCACCTCCATCTATTTCCTAACCACATCTCCAGACTCCGTAATTGTTCTTATTTATTACATTCTAAACCTCTATTTCCATCCATATACCCCCTCCCCTTACACATTATTGACTAACCTAGGGTCCAGCTTCGATTTACATTCTGCTTAGCCTTGGTTCATCCCCTGCCCACCTTTCTCTCCTAGTATTTCCACCAAAGCCTGCCACTCTCCTATCTCTAGCCACTTAAACACTTAATTGTGTATTTCTATACAAGCTTCTCTATATTATGTCAATATATTGGTGCAGCACCTCTTTCAAATTCTTGAACCATCATTGGCCCCGCCACCTCCCCATTCCTGAACCCTCTTAAATATATTATTATAAAAAAAAATTAATGTCTCAGACTTAAGATGGTTACAGCCCAATATGTCCAACGACATTTTTGGCTGGAGTTGGATTTTTATTTTTTGAATAGTATGCACGGGGCTGTCCCGGTATATATTATCAGTCACGGACACATTATTATAATACAATCAAGTGATCATATTGGGCAAAGCCTGGTTTTTACCCCATCATTCACGGGCTGAGTTGCAGTCAAGTGCATGATGGAGGGACCTACATCTTAAGGTGGGATCCGAACCACCAGAACCTCGGTAAAGGTACACAGATACATACATTTGAAGTTGTAGGCTCCGGAAGCTACGATCATGATTCCTTAAAGCTCATATCTTTTCTTCTGTAATTTTCATTACCCTACGAATAAGAATTTTTGAGTATATTTTACTTACGGCACTTTGTAAGCTGATACCTCTGTAATTACTGCAGTTGCTTTTATCTCCCATTCTTTTGTCTTCCATTCTTTTGTATATTGGTACGATAATCGCTTTTCTCCAATCGTCTGGGACTTCTCCCATCTCGATACATAAATTTATCAATTCGCACAACCTGTGAGGTTGTGCAGACTTTTTCAATTGGGTTTTCTAATGCATTATGTTCTATGTCGCAGTTCTGTTGCCCTATATCTTCACCTCCCAATAATTCTTTAAAAGAGTCTTTTAAAGCATCTACTATCCCGTCTATGTCATATAGCATTTCACCTTTGCTGTTTCTCATGCTGGCAAACTCTGTACTTTTACTTTCCTTTATCAGTTTAAATAATAGTTTCATAATTCCTTCAAAGCCGTTTTGTATTTTCTTCTCTTCTTCTGTTCTGATTTTAATTTTACTCTCTTTGACTAGTCGTTTAACTTTCCTATTTTTGTGTCTGTAATCGCTTTTAAGTCTATTTCTCTCCTCATCACTAAGACTTGTGATGTTTAATGTTCTCTTGTACGCTTTTTTCTTTTCTGGCTGGGCTGCTTGAATTTCATCATTCCACCACACATCACCAGACTTTCTTCCTAGCACTGCCGTACCACACACTTCAATTGGAGTTTTAACAATAATATCCCGTAACAAAATCCACGCGCCCTCTATATTTTTATTGCTTATAAGCACTTCCCAAGTTGCCCTATCTATGCGTTCGTTTAATATTGATAATTTGTATACCATTCTTACATCCTTGGACACCCTCCAACTGTTTATTTATAACCTCCTATATCACTCAATTAAATCTCCATCTCCCTAATTCTACCTATTTATTATAACCAAATCCTCAATTTTGGGTCATTTTTTGCCGGCATTTGACCCTGCCTCCTCCGCATTCATGAAATCTCTTATAGATAATATTGATCAATTATATACTCCTCTTTACATCCTTGGACACCCTCCAACTGCCAATTGCCTACTCGTTTCTTCGCCCTCTACCAAACCAGCCCCTCATCCACCTCCGTCTCCTTGATCCGTCTACACAGAAAAACAGCATGCTCATTTTTGTTGCAGCTCATTTGTCATTCTCGAAATAAGATTTTTTTCTCAAAATGAGAGTACTTCAAGTGTAAAACCATCAAATGAACATAGCTGTATTTTCATTCTCTGGCCCCCTGGCACATACTCGACTCATATTTAGTCCAGCCCCCTCCGTTCCCCCCCCCCGTAATTAAGCTCAGTTGCTCAGCCCCTCTTACAGCCTCCAACCCCTCCCATCTTTACATAGTCTTTCCTCTCTACTTTGCCCTTTATCTTCTGTCTCGGTTCATCCAAATTTGGACGCTTTTAATTTTTAATAGCTTAAAATTGAAGGTTATTAGTTCCAATTTTCAAAAATTGGACCTTTAAATTTGGGATTTTTCAGAAGTATAGCACTTGGAAAAGGCCCGACTTAGAAGCTTCTAATGAAAAAATTGCGCCTTTTCAATTAAAGAGAATTACTGATTATAATAACAATATAAATTTGTGTTTTGTTAGAATTGAGACAGCAACATTTTTTAGAATTTTAGAAACGTTAAAATAATACTTTAAAATTGTATTGGGAACTCGCAATTGGAAATTTTGTAAACCTAAGGGCTTTTAGTTCCAAAAATTCAAAATTTAGAAGCTGAAAATTTGAAAATTTAATGGAAAGACCACACCTAAAATTTTGAAATTTTCACTTCTTCAATTCGACACAACTTTAGTTTCTTAGCTTTTAATTTTTTTTTAAAGTCCGATTTGAATATTTCCATTTCAAAATGTCTTAAATTAGAAATCGTCTGACTGGAAGGAAATGGAACCTTCAGCGATTTCAATTTTGACAATTCCAAATTTATATGCATTAAATTATAAAATTTAGAATTTTACCACTGTCAATTTGCAGAAAATAAATGTTAAAATTATTCATTTGCTTCAATAATCGGAGTTTTATAGCACAAAAGTTCCCACTTAATTTTTGTTTTGAGCAGGCTTTTTTAAGGGAAAAATTACCCGAAAATTTTCACTTAATTTTTGTGAGAACCCTAAATAATAAAAATATGTGGGAGACATTTTGAACTTTGTTGGTACTTAGTCCTATTTCGTCAGTTATTTTTTGGTACAAATGTCTCATTTACACTTGTGAAAATTTTGAAAAAAAAATAAATTGAAACATTTGTAGTACTGTTGCCCCAAAAATGATTCAGGACTGTACAATTTTTAAGACAAAATTAAGCGAGACTTTTCCGGTATTTTTTTCCTAAAAATGCTCTGTTCAATGGGACATATTTTAAAGTTTTTTGGTACTTAAGCCCTATTTGAGCAGTAGTTTTATGGGACATGAATCCCATTAGAACATGTGTCCCAAAAATTATTCAGGGCTTGCAAAATTTTTGTTTAATGAAGTGGCATTTTACCGGTACTTTTTTCATGAAAAAGTCCTGGTGTAACAGAACATATTTTTAATTTTTTTGATAATTTATTCCTTATTTCATATCGTTTTCTTTTTGTGCACCTTATTCCTCATTTATTCCTTATTTGTTCCATACCTACTAAACTATGTTCACGACAGTAAACTATGTTCCAAAGTTCACTATGTCGTTAAAAGCTGTCAAATTTCCTTATTTTTTGTCAGATTTTCGGGTCTGTAAACTATAACAATTTTTTTTGGCATATTCTTCTTAGGCTCATTAACGTAAAACATTTTGACCATTAAAATGATCCTTCATTCATTGAGCTACCAGTTTTTCTTCACTTACTTTTTTAACGTCAAAGCCAGAGGGCTCGAATTTTTTCGCCGCTAGTTAAGTAGTACTTCAGCGGGACTAGATCCGGGATCCTGATGTGATTTCAATGGGGCTTTATTTACACGGGAAAAGCAAGACCTGAAAAAAGGACTATTTGTACCGAAATTTCGGTACAAGTAGCTGCATTTTCTGGCACACATAGACTGAGAATGCTGTTAATTTAGAAAATTGTGAATAAAAGAGTTTTTCAAATAGAAAAGCTGGAGTCTAAGTTTAGGGTTTAATTACAAAAATTTGAAATTTATGGGCTATCAATTTGAAAAGGTTCGTGCTTCTGTTTAGAATTTATAAAAGTTTAAAATATTGTTAAGTGGGGCGAACCGTAGTTGGTCTTGTAAATTAAAGACAAGTATTTTAAAACTGTTTAAAATTGGAATGAACCCTTATAATTGATACTTGCACAAGCTTCAAGGATTCCAATTTTGAAAAGTCAAAATTTTGAAGCTAATCATAATTATTATGATAATTTTCAAAACTGAATGGCCGTAATTGTAAGTTTCCTGTTTGAATGCTTTTGAAATACGCAAATACAACCCAGATTATTTTAATTTCGAAAATTTAAACCAGAATAAATATTAAAATTTAAACAACAATTGACCGGCAGTAATAATAATAATTACTTCCGTTATTAAATTTAAATAAGGAACTGTGAGAACGGAAATGTCGAGTTTCCCACTTTCGACCCCGAGATTCACTTTACTCCTCGCATGTCTCCATTCATCAATTTCATTCTTGAAGTCAAACTCAAAACGCCATTGGACTCGCTACTACCGAGAAAAGCCATTATCCTACTTTTTTGTAGCATTGTTTCGAAGAAACGAGCACAAGGCTTCAAGTACATACGATATTTGCGGTCGACATTCTTGTATGCGTCAACAACTATACGTGCAATGCCATGTCATTAGCTGTGGTCTATTGGTCACCGGTAAACACCTGCTGGTTGGGAAAATGTACGAAATACGAGAAAAACTTACCAATTCCGGACCGCGAACTCAGATTTATGGAAATAGAGCCACTAGTTTGAATAACAGAACGAAATTCGATTGGAAAACCTATTTCCTACATTTTACAATAAAAACAATCGACAACTTTGACCAAATTCATTGTGGATTCCCTTGTTTTCATTAAAATATTCATGGTGTAATCGATTTTTCAATATTTAGTTTATTGCAAATAATAACATGTAAAACAGCGTCCCACTTTTCATTTTTTTGCATCGAATATTTAGATTGGAATTGGAAAAATTCCAATCTCGTTTCAAATTAAAAAAATCCCAGTGAAAGTGATCAAGCAGGACCAGTTTCTCAATAAAATGTTGTGTTTTGCAAACAATCAAACCTTTCAAATTAATGTAGTCGTTCTTCAGATATTCCTAAATTCCATTTTGTAAATTCTCAATAGTTTTATTTTTGATACTGAACTATTTGCGAACAATGTGATAATAATGTCTGCAATTTTTGCCGACATCATACAAGGAAATAAGGTGATTTTATCAACAAAAATCGGCAACGAATGTACTTAATGGATAAAGTTCTCAATTACCTCATTTTTGATAAGACGAAATGGGTCATTAAATCTGAATCATCCTCTCAAATCAATAAATTGTCATGAGTTATTTGCAAAATTTGTTATCTAATTACCTCACTAATTAAGAAATAACATTTTTGTTCGGAAAATTAGGTGAAGGAGGGCAACTTAATAATCGAAAGTAGTTTTTATTGTTGAATGATCTTGTCCTTGTAATCCTTCATCTTATAAATTATCTCAAGAGTGTAGAAACGGTCAATTCAAAACGATTTATAAATATCATTTAATTTCAGGGCAATTGATATATTCTATTTAAGGAAATGACAGATTGGAAATTATTGTTTGGGACACATGTTTTAATATTTGAGATTTAGGGTTGAGGTGTGTGAGTAAAAAAAATTAATTTGGTTTGTTATTGGTTTTACTATAAATCAATTACAGTCGTTAAGTTTTCACATTAATATTTTTAGAAGAAAAAAAATTATTTAAGTAGTCCTCACGAAACCCCTTTCTTGTAGTCGCATTTCGTCAACTCTGAATAATTTGTTTGTTATAAATATTTTTTGATTCATATGTATAACTGATAAAATGATTTTTTTATGTTGCAGTAAGAAATGTGTTTGTCTGCACATTGTTGGTGGCAAATCTTCTATTCACAACCGTTTGGGGTTATAGCAGTGGAGCTCCGCCAAAAACATGTTTGACATTGACACCAGGACATCCTGATACGCAAATTCAAAATTCTCCACCTCCATATCAAGTTTTGCCTTCAGCTGGACAGGGCAGAGTTCGACTGATTCTTGGAAGTCCCGAAGGACTTCCTTATCAGGGTTTCTTCATTCTTGCCGTAAACGTGGAGACCGGGGAATTAGTTGGAGAATTTTCAAACATACCGAGTGACTTAACTAAACACGTTGAATGCACACCTGGTTTCCGGGTAAGCAAATTACATTTTATTTTACTTTCGATAATTTTCTTTAATGTAATTCCTTTGACCATTATTCTCTACGTGCACGAAATGCACGTGCGCGTTCACGTCTCTGTATTTTTATTTCCTAATATGAAAAATATTATCAATTTAAAAATCCATTATTAAATAAATTTCAAACATTTTTAAAACGATAATTAATAATTGCGAATTGAAAGCGTTTGAAATTTGAAAAAATATATTGAACGATTTTCAATTCAAAACATTCCAATACGCCTGTTAGGTAGCTATGACTGTGCCACAAATTTGGAACTATTGGGAAGAAATTTGAATTTCAATTCAATATTAACGAAAAATCTGATAGTAAACAATTAATTTTAAACCAAAGATTAACATTTTTCATTAAAATGAATTGATATTCACTGGTTTTTTTCATAAACATTGCCCAAATAACTTCGAGATACCCAATAGTTCGCGTGTCAGATGGAGCGGCTGTCAAAGTCAAAGAGGTATCCTAAAGGCGTATTGAAATTATTTTAAGTTGGGTAAAATTTTGAAAAAGGACAATATTGCGAATGGAATGAAAATTGGGTAGTTTCATCAGAAAAGAGTTGAAATGGTCTCATTAAAAATTCAAAGCGATCAAAATCAAACAATTTTATTTTGAAACATCGAAATGGTGTTATTCTTAATTTAAAGCGTTCAAAGCTGAAGAATTCGAAATTTAAAACTTTTCAATTTGAAGCGATAAAAATTGTACAATTTAAAATAAAAAACTAAAATGAATGTTTCGAAGTCAAAGCTGCTGAAATTCTAGAATTTTCTGTTGTTATTTTATTTAATAAATTGAAACTTATTGGAGAAATTTTTCTAAAATAAAAAAAAAAAGTTCACCGCCATTTTCACCTTGAAAAATGGAAAAGCATTTAGTTATAAATCTTTGAAATTGAATTATTCTAAAAAAAGGTTTGAAATAATAAGTACTTTTAAATGGGAAACATTAAAAGTGAAAAATGTATATTCCGAAGCGTTGAAACTTGAACGAGTTCGAACTTAATTCAGAACTGAACAAAATTTTAGTCGCCAAAAATTGTGATATTAAAACTTTTTTATACTCAAAACCTTAAAAATTTTAATTATTTTAAGTAAACTGAACCGTTTAAAAATGAATAATTATATATATATGTGTGTGATTCCTATATGTGATTCCAAGGTTACTAGTTGCACAATTTGAAGCCTTTCTTTTCGAAATTGTCTTTTTTTTGTAAGTTGAGCTTTAAATGTTCAATATTTTGGAACAATTTCAGATAAAAATAATTCAATTTTCAATGCCTATTCGAAAATATTTTAATTCAATAAATTATGTATGTCTGTAGGCATTTAATTCAAAATTGTGCAAATTATAACTCTTTCAATTTGATGTTCTATGATTTTGAAGAATTTAAAAAAACAGACAGTTTTGAACTTTTAAAATTGAAACCAAACAATTTAGAATATTTAAATTGAAAACTAACTAAAATTAAAACCAAACAATTTAGAATATTTAAATTTAAAATTATTAAATTTAAAACTATTAAGGCTTTCAATTGTAAAATTTTACAATTTTTGAAGACTCTATAGTGAAATTGTCCTGATATTGTTCATATTTGAATTTGAAATACACAATTGTAAAATTATAGTATATTATGCGCCGAGGCGCATATACTATTTTGTTTGACGACGGTGCATTTACAAGTTTTGTTGCGACAGTATACAGTATCGTAATGTCGTACATTACGATACAGTGTAAATGCACCGGAGTCATATACAAATGTAGAACCTTCAAAAATTAAGAAATTTCATACTAAAACCAAATATTTTCGAATTTAAACTTTCGAAGAAAAAAACTTTAGTTTCAAGGCCACAAAAATAAAACTGTTTCAGAATTGCGCATTTAAAACTATAATTTTCAACTTAAATTATAAAAATTATAAAGATGATAAATATATTATTAATCAGTATTATATTATGTAGTACCAAGTGAGATTCAAAGTGTTAGAAGATACTATTTTTGAGAATGAAGTAGTTTTATCCTCCTAAAACAAAAGTAAATTAGAACCTTCCCAATATCATCGTATTTATGGCTAGAGAAAGAAAAATGTCTAATTCAAGAAATTTTAATTGGAAAAGTGTGATCACAGTTCTTAATTGATATTAAGAAAAAAAAACGAAATAAGTTTTTAACTTCGTTACTTGTTCAAAATCAATAAATATCTAAAACGAAAAATTCTTTTCTTGAAAGTAGTTCTCAAAAGTTCTCGACTCTGAATGTGTGGAGAAACTTGAGATACATAATAGATACTCTAAAATGAGGCCAAACGTGTGACAGATTCGAAACGAACTTGTTTTCACTGGTTGTAAAGAGCCTCAGAAAAAGCACTACGACTTTCTTTCAAAGCATAGATGCATAGATTCAAATGACAATAGATGTTACCATAAAAGGAATCGAAAAAAAGCTTGATATATTTGCTCCAACTATATTCTGCTTGCTATTCTGCATTATTTAATTCTCTTTATTCACTGTTATAAAATACAATGCCTGTAGAGTAAGGTGGTCATTATTTTCAAACCTTGAAAATATTATAACTTTGTCATATATATTAGAAATACATATATCACTCAGCTAGGAAGTGGCATACTAAAAACATTATCATGTTCAAAATTGATGATTTTGAAAACTTAATGATGGCGGCCATCTCAGTTTTTGTCAAATGAACTTTTTCTGTATTTTCCAACTAAATTACGCCAACCTTGGTCAAGGCTTATAATTAAAAATTAATTAGTAATATGTGCAATCGCCTCCATTTTGAATTTCTTCAAAATTGGTATACTACTGATTTAAAATGACATTATGCCATTTTGAATTTTTTACACATTTTTCATTGCACATAATACTAATTAGATTTTTAGCATAAACTTTGTCTTTTAAACAATTTGAGCGGAATTTAGTTAAAAAACTTATAGAAAAATTTAATTTAAACAAATAAAATGGCATAAACTTTGTCTTTTAAACAATTTGAGCGTAATTTAGTTAAAAAACTCATAGAAAATTTTAATTTAAACAAATAAAATGGCCGTCATTTTGAATTATTTCAAATCTGTCAATTTTGTATATGATAATATTGTTAAGTGTGCCAAAGGCTGTCACTTTCTAGGTGGGTGTTCAATTTCGATTAGATCTGACAAAGTTGTAACATTTGTGAGGTTTCACTCAGCTTTCCCCATGTGAATTACATGGGAAATAAATCGGTGGGGGCACCTCTAAATACTATCCGATTGACCTCCAATTTGGTGGGCACCTTTTTTTCGTGTAACCTCACGAAATCATCCACATGAAGCTCAAGATTTGTACAAAAAAAATTTAGCCTACAGAATAAGGACCACCCAACTGTACAGATACATTATTTTAACTTTTAGGGTTTCGTTGGCTACTCTGGTAAACCTTATAATGACGGGCAGATATTCATTCGTCCATCCGTCGTTTACCACTCTTAGCTCCTACAATATTATTTTGTGCCAGAGGGTTGAACTTTGACATGGATATTAAGCAGCAGTAGAGTATTCGGGACAAATTATTTGTATCTCCTTATCTATCATAGTTCTCTTATTTGTCAATGGTTAAGAACTAAGAAAAAGGAAGAAATTTGTAATTTTTTCTTTTTGGACCCCTATGCTGGAAGCTTTTCTTTAGTCTGAGCTCTTGGTGTATAGAAATATGATAGAAAATTGAATTTGATGTGTTTTATTCTTTTTTTTTTATATCAGGGGTAGAAAATAAGAAAAATTTGGTTTTTCAGACCCCTTTGCTGGAAACTTTTATTTCGTCCGATTTTTCTTCGGGAATGGCTCCAATCGAAGCCTCGGCATGTAGAATTGAGATAAGAAATCAAATTTGCTATGTTCATATTTTTCTTTTTTTTTATATCAGTAGGTTAAAATGAGAAAATAAGGAAATTTGGTTTTTCATGGTTTGGAATGATTCGAATCCTGGGGTACGAATCACGCCAACGCCCGGAAAGTCACATTGCGGCAATCATATTGGCGGCAAGTCGCATTGGGGCATCTCTCATTCGGAAAAATTCGAAGTCCACAAAAAATTAGCAAAAATGTGTCAAGTCACATTCGTGGAAAGATCACGTTGCGGCATTTCTCTTTTTTAAAAACTTGAAGTGTACAAAAAATTGGAAAAAGTGTGGTTAGTCACGTTTGCATTTTATAAAGATGTAATGTAAGTTAATACTTTTATGTGTATTTGATAATGATGCTAACTTTAGGTAAGAATATGATCAAAAAATGTGGTCTACTTATTATTGATAAATTGATAACCATAATTCACAACGGTAGTGTAATGTAATAGCTGATCAAATTCTGGCTTGCCAAATTAAGTCTTTGATTTCGATTTTTTTAAAAGTAATTAATACAGCGCGCAATAAGAAACGATTGGCTTAACCAGACCTTCAATTATGAAATAAACCGTAGATTATCGAATAAGTAACCATTTATGCCATTTTAGTTTTAACAAGTTTTATTTCTTAAATCAATATCGCATATGAAAATATCAAATGGGGCTTATAATGTCAAATTCAAAACTCAAGTCATCAGTTTTGCTTATTTTTGGTAATTTTGTAGTGGCTCAGGTACTAAACAGTGGTGCCAAACGATTTTGCAACATTTTCAATTTTTTTAAAGTTATCAACATTTTAAAACTAAGGACACTTTTTCAAGATTTTTTGTATCTCTGCATCTATTGGTCTTAACAATGAAATTGTAGAAACATATGCAAAGAAGATTGAGTTCTGAGAAAATTAAAGAAAAACGTCAAATTGTGAACTTTTAATTGTTTATTTTGACGAAGTATCTAAACTTATCAAAAATATTTGTGCTACGCTTACCGAATTTCGGTGAATCTAGACGCTCTTTTCCAGATTCCCTAGGCTCCCCGAAAACATTTGTTCTACGCTCACCGAATTTCGGTGTTTTGTTTTTCAACCTGAAGGAGATTATCAATTTTTGTGGTTAAAAAAAATATTTAAAGCCTTCTTAAGTTGACATTAAAACATAAAAGTTGTGTTTTTTGTTATTTTCCAGACATTTTTTTCCAAATTTCTAACTCAACGCGCTGTACACGTTTACGCGTATGCTCATCGATCGATCGCTGGTCTAACTATTTGTTCATTTATTATTTTCTAACCTTTAAAGAAATATCAGCGCCGTCTCGAGATTTGAAGAAATTACGTTTATATATTGGGGTTTTGGGGTCTCGTCTACTGTGTATAATGAGGCAGATATTAACGTAGATATATTTTTAATAATACATGATTTCATAATTTGTTTAATGATTAATTTAATGATTCATTCAATTTTGAATTATGTTATCATTTTCGGATCATTCAAATGTAGGCGTTTTTTCACTGAACTTCCAACCTCGAACTTAGTTTCTATATTTAGACAAAAATTTTATACTTTTATAAGTGATGCGACAATTTTTGATTAATTATTATTCAATTCTTGTTACTGATTGCTAGTATAACGGAATTTTCCGCAAACCTCACAGTTCAAATATAGCACTAGGGCTAGTATAATGGAATTTTCCGTAACGTTAGCACTGAACGAAATTCCATAACGTAAATAGTTCGCAGGTTGTTAATAATAACGCAACTGCCAATCTAGTTTCTCAAGTTTCCCTTCCTTCAATTTAACTATCACCCTGATGTCAAATAGTATACAGGGTGATCCTGAACTCAACATATTCCTTGTACATACACATTCCTTGTACAAAAAACTTCTGTAAAAAAATGTTGTACATTCAATAGTTTTTAAACTATTGAGAGTTGTAAAGAACCAATGGGAGTAATTCTAATATTTCGCCAGATACAAACAATTTCGAAGCAACGTGAAGTTCTCAAAACATATCACCCTCACTTGTTCAGTGATTCCCTTGATTTAAATTCTAGAAAATTCGCGCAAGATGCTATGTACGAGCGGAAATAGCGAGCTCCCATTGGTTCTTTACAACTCTCAATAGTTTAAAAACTATTGATCGTACAACATTTTGTCACAGTAGTTTTTTGTTTAGTTTTGTACAAGGAATATGTACGTACAAGGAATATGATTAGTTCAGGATCACCCTGTATATATACATTTTTTAATGAAAATCTGAAGATACACATTTTTAAGAAACGTTTACCGCCATCGTAAAGATTGTCAAATTTCCTTTCCAAACCATTAGATACAAACTTTATTTGATTTGGTTTTGACGCAATAACGTTTCAGTGAAAAATTTTCTGCACACCAAAGTGTACCAGCTTCCAACCCCCATATCTTAGTTGCCATGTAATATGGTGCTTTGTGGTTTTGCACCCAAAATACGATGCTTTCGTACTGAAACTTACCGCAGTTTGAAGAAAATTGATAGACACTTGTTTTGGGCAGTGCACTTATATGAAATGGAATGCCCCACACGTAAAAAAGGGAATTAGTTTTAAGAACAACACAGAAAAAAAACAGAAGTAAATTTTTGTTGTGGGTAATTTTCAAGCGGGTAAGGTTAAACTTTTTCGCATTAAACCAAAAGAACTCACAATGACGTGGTAAGATTTTCCCATCGCATCGGGTATGATAACCATGGTTATCATACCCAATGCGATGGGAAAATCTTACCACGTGAAGGCAATTTCTGTTAAAGGCGAAGATTACTCTGGAATCGTGATAAGGATAACAATTTTTTTTCCAATAATTAGATTAAATGTATAACTCACACATACATACTGTTTTGTGTACATTAATGCATAATAGTGTTTTATTGTTCGAGATGTTGTATTTCATATATTCGTTGTTAAAACGAAAATGGTATAAATGGTTGTTTATTCTATAGTCTATTTTATAATTTAAGGCCTGGTTGTCATATAATTTGATCAGTTAATACAGATACACTACCGCTGACATCATTATCAAGTATAAAAGTATTCACTCACCTTACTTTACAGTTTGTCCTGAATTTTGTAATTTCTCGAAAATGCATGATGTAATCATGTTACTTGCTGCAATATCATTTGCCAAACTTTAACCAATATTTTGTGGATTTCGAATATTTCCGAATGAGAGATGCCTCAATATAACTTGCCGGGGGTTGGGATGACGCGACCCCGAATCCTGTAGCCTACGAAACCCTTCCTTCACAGAAAAAACAAAGGGTAAAATGTAATTCAGGTAAAAATTCTGGGGGTAATCTCGGCATACAGAAAAATAAAGATCAATGAAGGTAATATGAAAAATTAGTGATCTTTTATTTTACTTTTACCGAACTTCATTTGTTTGTACGCCGAGATTACCACCATCATTTTTACATGAATCACTTTTCACCCTTTGTTTCTTTTTGTATTAAGAGCGCTTACCGACCTCCTTGGCTTGTGTAATTAGGTTTACATTATTACATTCTCATCTCAATGAGATGGTATTGGTTTTATATGAAAATTGAGTGTCGCGAAATTCATCAAATCTCGACTTTTTCGTACTCACTAATTGAAAAAAAATGGATTTTACTTCAGTATCTGTCTGTCGTTGGCTTTGTAGTCTATAAACACAGTAACTTTCGAAAAGAATTATTCGATTTGATTGCTCTTTGATACATTCTTTTAAGGCCTGAAAAGAAAAGACGAGTTTGTTAATCAGTCATTTTTGACTAAAGGTTCTGGGTTTATCCATCGAAAATCGTTTTTAAAAAAACCAAAAATTTCATTTTACAGCAAACCTATACGAGATATGAAAAAAATGTTAAGAAGAAAAATTGTTTAACTTGAAAAGATGAAAAAAAATTTTCAATTCGACTTTTTTGATGAGACGCATATTTTTCATTTTAATTGTGAAAAATGTTATTGAAAATGAAAAATTCAATTTTGCAGAAACGCTTTGAAAGATACGAAAAAAAATATAAGAGTATATTTTGTTTTAAATATTCTTCATACAATTTACTGGTTTGAGTCTAATATTCCTGGTATTTGAAGGACAAATTGAGTTAAAGTAAACTGCACAAAGGATACCAATTAAGTCGAGAGCATTATAATAAATTCTGTTTTCATTCAATTACTATATCAAAGAAAGCCGAGAGCTTCATTTCATTAATTGACTCTTTTCACCCTTCTTTTTATTTATTTTTTTGATTTTCAGAATGCTGTTACCCACACCAACAAAGATGAAAAACGAAACCTAGAATTTGACTGGGAAGCACCCAGAAATTTTGAGGGAACCATTATCTTTAAGTGAGTACCTACTTACTTTTTTTCTTTTTATGTATAAGTCGTACAATGCTGGAAATAACTACTCTCGAGGAATCGTTGTTAGGAGCCATCCTAAAATTATGTAACAGAATTTCCTGCAAATTTTTACTCCCCCCCCCCCTCCGTCGTATGCAATGCATTTTCACCACTTTTTCTATAGTTTTTCGTTATTGTGTAACATTGGGCTAGACGGAGGGGAAAGGTAATTTAGAACTTGTCAATTTACAAATAAAATATTCGAAATCTGCGAATTATAACGAATCCAACGATATGTTATTTGACTTAAAAAAGTTGAAAATCAAAGAAGGTTCAAGTATAGAAAATTTTATTTGCAAATTTTTGAGTATATTTTATTCAAATCCACTGCAGTAGCTTCAATTTATAAATACAATGTTTTACTTAACTTGGCAAATTCCGGAAGCTGAAATTTGGCCAAATTTAGGAACTTATTAACTGCCATCATGAATTTGGTTTAATTCTCAAACCATTGCATTTATCAAAATTATCTAGCAATTCTAGACCGATTTTGGATTTCATTTTTTTTTAAATTGAGCATTTTGTTTCGAAGAGATTCATGTGGCCTCCTTTTTTTTAATTTTTCTTTGTTTAAACATTTATGGTAATGCAAATAGCGAAACATAGTCGATTTTTTGTTTTTTATTTATTTAATGAACAAGTTATTTGATAACAAGATTGCATAAATAAACATCATTGGTGACATAATAACAAAAAAATAGTTACATTTTCATCCAAAAAAGATTTCAGTTTACTTTTCAACACCAAAAAATGAATTTCAAACAACAAGTAAATTTTCTCCAAATAGTTTAATTTTCATCCAAAAAGGTTTAATGTTCAAAAAAATGTTGAATTGTTAACCAAAAAGTTGCATTTTTATCCAAGAAGGATACCATTTCTACTAAAAAGTGTGAATTTTGTTGATTAGAGAAGACAAATTTTCAACAAAACAGTTGACTTTTTAACCAAAAGGCATACTTTCTAACAAAATTGTTTAATTTTCAACAAGCTAGATTACTTTTCAACCAAATAGTTTAGTTTTCAAACACAAGCATGAATTTTTTACCAAGAAGATTACTTTTTCAGCGAAAAAGACAAGGTTTTAATAAAATACATGAATTTTCAACCAGACCAGTTGATGTTTCAAATATTTTCAATTGTTTCCAATATGCAGGAAAATTATGTATCTTATACGAATTTTCTGTTTATCAACTATATATATTAAATGTCATATATTATTTTTTAATAATTTTCTAAATATCCCTGGTGAAAAAATTTTTATAAGGTACAAAAAATTAAACCATTTTTTCAGGAAAGTACGACTTTTTTCTTTTATTCGGACGAATGTTGTACTTTTTTTTGTATTTTATTGTATCAATATTTGTCATCCTAGGTTGAAAAAAACCTTTTTGTCCGCGAATGAAATTTGAAAAATTGAGAAAGAATTGAGCACGGTCATTGAACTTAAAAGATTCGAACTCTTCACGATACATTTTTTCAGGTTATATAATTTTAAGCAATTTTAAGCTAAAAACATTAATTTATATGTCAAAATTTGTTCTGAAAACTGTTTAAAAATTCTCTTAACAATTTGTGAGACAAAAATCATTAAAAAATTTTCCAGTATTCTAGGAATTTTGATAACAATTTTTTATTCTTTTGAAACCTCTCAAAATGCTTTTGAATTATTTTGGAATTTTTTAAAAACTTCTAAACACATCTTAAAATTACTCGAATTTGCCTTAAGTTATATGGTCAGTACTGTTCCGCGATGTAAATTTGATAATAAACGAATTTTAAGAACATATGCTCATTGTGGACGGAAATTTTCACAAGAAAAAAAGTCTTTAAGCGTCTACATCCGGCATGTGTTTATAGAATTGGTTTACAAAATTAACGAAAAAATATTAAATAACAAAATTTCATAAATAAACATCATTGGCGAAATAATTTAGAAAAATAATCAAAATTAATGAAATTAAACGTTGACACTAGGCATTTGTTTATAGAATTAGTTAGAAAATTATTTAAAAATATGCGATGACATTATTCAAGGAAAATTAAAATAAAAAACGATTTATTTTGTGAAATTCATAACAAATTTTTATCATTCAGCAACATAAACAACATATTTTCAACAAAATTAAGAGAAAAGAATATTTCTTCCTATCTTTAAATGTCCACACTGGGCATTTGTTTATGTAGTTTGTTTATAAAATTGATAAAAAAAGATCGAAAAAAGACGAAAAATCTATAATGTTGTAGACTGTTATTTTGATTTATTTAAAACAATTAACTTTACCAGATAATAATTTTTTTGCTTTCAAACACCCCTACGCATCCAGTCCAGCGATGTTGAACATAGGAAAAAGTTTTCTACGGAAATTAAAAAAAAAAAATCTGCCCGCTTCGCGGGCACATTCTCATCGCGCGC
>CAKNYM010042309.1:26461-47023 GCA_932195095.1 Andricus curvator | reverse complement strand
TCGCTCGCAAGTTTGAGCGCGCCTAGGGCGCGCAACTGTTGGATCTCGCGCTTCGCGCTCGATCATATATTTATCTCGCGCTTCGCGCTCGATTATGTATTCACCTCGCGCTACGCGCTCGGGCGTATCTACATCGCGCTTTACGCTCGGTTGCTCTAGATTTTTCAACTTCGTGTTCGACTTCGATGAAAAGAAAAAGTTTGTTTGCAAATATTATAAAATTATCAAAACCTCTACATATTAAGTGATTGTTAAATTTGTTTTTATTTTAGACTGAAAAGGAACTTCATTTACTCAAGGTTCTATCGACCTTAAGGAACACATTCTCATCCAGACACTCGCGCTTCGCGCTCGATATTTGATTTGAAAATTATTTGAACCTTGCGTTCCACGCTCGGTTCTGTGCATTTGATTGTTCTATTTTCAATGCTGTTTTTAACGAATAAAACAAAAACTACGCGTCATATCAAAAAGTGAATGATAAGAAATTTGTAGATCTTTTTTGGGTGCACAATTTTGGTTGAATGATCTTTTCTCGTATCTTGCATAGTTTCACAGCAAAATGGAATTTTTGATTATTTTTTTGTGCGATCAAAATTTGGATTTTTTATTTTTTTAAAAATTCAAAAAGTTGTTATGAAAATATCATAGGGCGTTCAAAAAGCAACGTTTTTCTCCTCTTGACTTTTTTTCATATCGTGGGTTTTTCGGCTTAAAATGCACATTTTCGTTTGTTTTTTGGAATTTTGAAAATGCTATAACTCCAGTAATTTTTGTTTTATCACGAAAAGTCATTAGAATATTTTGTTAGTCATTTTGCGTACTACTAATAACCATACATAGAATTTTTAAATCTTAAAAAAAAGTGGTCTCAAAAATTTTCGAAATGTGCTCACTTTTTGAATTTTCATCCAAAATAGCTGGTTAACGAACTCGTTCTCTATTTTTCGGCCATAAAAAAGTGTGCCAAAGTTCAATCAAATCTGATCATTTTTTCGAAAGTTATCGTGGCTACAGACAGACAGACAGACAGACAGACAGACAGACAGACAGACTGACAGACAGACAGACAGACAGACAGACTACAGACAGACAGACACCTTGGTAAAAACCGTTTTTTCTGGCTCAGGGGGTCTCAAAACGTGGAGATTTGATGAAAACCGACTATGTCAAATTTTACATAAAACCAATACCTTCTCATTAGAATGAGAATGTAAAAAAAAATCGAATATTTTTCGCTATTTGCATTACCATAAATGTTTAAACAAAGAAAAATTGAAAAAGCAGGCCACATGAATCTCTTCGAAATAAAATGCTTAATTTAAAAAAAAAGAAATGCACAATCGGTCTAGAATTGCCTTCTACAAGTCATTTTGAACCTCGTTTTTTTATTTCATCCAAAATTATGTAAGGATAATTTTCATAAATGCAATGGTTTGAGAAATAAACCAAATTCATGATGTTAGTTAATAAGTTCTCAAATCTGCCCAAATTTCAGCTTCCGGAATTTCCCAAGTTAAGTAAAATATTGTACCTATAAATTAAAGGTACTGCAGTGGATTTGAATAAAATATACTCAAAAATTTTCCATAAAGTTTCCTATACTTGAACCTTTTTTGATTTTCAACTTTTTTAAGTCAAATAACATATCGTTGGATTCGTTATGATTCAAAGATTTCGAATATTTTATTTGTGAATTGACAAGTGCCAAATTAAAAAAATGTCATTCCGCATTTTAGTGCTCATTATGTACAAAGGACTCCCGCTGACTAGGATCGACGACAATAGCTCGGCTGAGTGAGGGGAAGCAGTGTAGTGGGGGAACCTCCCTCAGGTACCCAGGGTAGAATTGCCATCTGCCCGAAATGACTAATGGGAGGAAGCGGGAGGGGCAAGGAGTAATGAGAGGACAATGGATGTGACGAGAGGCGGTTAGTTTTGAGGGAGGGAAGCATAGGGTGAGGAAAAGGGTTGAGGGGTACGGTGAGGTGCAGGGGAAAGTAAAGGTTTCATGAAAGGGATAGAGGAACGGGAGGGGTGGTGGATGGGGGTGGAAAGAAAAGGGGGTATGAGCGTGAGCTGTGTGGCGTGAAAGAGGTGCTAAAGGAGTGCGTGAGAGAAAGAGAATGGGTGGGAGTGAGGGAAAAATGAAGGGATAAAAGGAAGGGGTTTTTATTGACTGTTATATTTCACTTGAAATAATAGATTAGGCTAAAGAAATAAGGAGAGGGGCTTGCTATTGTCTGCTGTGTCTGATTCGAAATAATAGATTTACATAAACTACGAAACTCTTTACTGTAGTTTCGTGCCGCCTACTTTACATAAATCATTTTTTAACTGCTCATAAAATATTTAATTAAGAATTGAAAATTGGATATTTCTATAGTCCAGTCTAGATTGTAGTAATCAAATTATTTCAAGGAGTGAAAAATCGATTAGCATTTTTATTTAATTAATTTTTTGTTGTTAAAGGTTGAGATTTTAAAAGAAGAAAAATGAATTTTGTGATGGTTGGGGTTCGTTTAATGAGTTGTAAATTCGTTTCTTTTGTGACTGAACGAGAGTCGTCACTAATCGCATTTACCTTGTTATTACCTTTCCAACTCGTATTTAGCTTCCACAGGCTCTTTTTCTCTTTTTACCTTTTTAACCTTTTGTCCCTTTTTTGTACACAGTTCCACCTTCGCTCAAGACTATTCCGTGTATTGGGTCGGAGTGGAATCACCGAGAATAACTCTCCTAAAAACTTCCATCGACGTCGATACTCCTCCGCCTGAAATCACGACTCGAAGAACTACAACTACTCCTTATTATCGGCCGACTTCATCTAATGTAAGTTTAAATTTGTTTATATCAGAAGAAATAAGCTCTTAAAAAACATCACTCTAAGCGCTGTCAAATTTTTTGCAAACCAATTGAAGCTTTCGAATTTAATATTCCAAAATTGTTTTATTTTTCAACTTTCTCGACATTGGAAATCGTCAAACAAGGATTTTTCAAAATTCAAATTTTTTCAGTATAGGCAATATATAGCGTATATAAAGAGTATATTATACACTTCCAAACCTGATTCAAATGCGAATTACTAAACGTACATTAAAGAAAGTTTCACAGAAAGTTAAAGTTCCTTTATATAACCATATAATTTATTCATTTCAGTAATTCAATTGGAAAAAACTTATTAATATAGGATATTATTTATGTAATGATTTTGTGCATTCTGAAAAAGCGCGCCGTGTACATAATTAGAAAGTAATCTTCATTCTGTAGAATTATTATAATTTTAGAAACTAGGATATTATTGGGAGGGAAAAAACTGGAAAGGCCCTGACAAGTTTTCTCTAAGTAGGGCAATCATCTGCAAAAGCATTACAAGCCGTGTGCTGCCCATCTCATTTTACCCGAACAGGGCTACACCAGAAGTGGGGCAAACTGATCAGAATTTTACTAGACCCACATTAAGATTTCTGCACGGGACCGGCCTTTAAAACACTGTTTCATACTTCCAGAACCACATTTTCTTTGCATGTTGTGAACCAAATTATTTTCCACGGAATGGTAGGAAAAAATCTTCAGAATATTCGATTGATGTAATGATTATATAAAATATTGAATGTAATAACCAGTTTACGTTTCTTGAGTGATGAAAAACTAGAAGATGTTGGTACATTGCGCCTCAACAATTCTAACCATATTCACAATGATGTGCGGATTTTAGAAATTGGTCTTACTCTTGCTTAGTGGTTTCAATGTGATGATTGTAATTGAAATTTAAGTAAAATTCAAAATGTACAAAATAAATTGCAAAAAAATATTTCGTAGTTAGAAAAAACTTCTTTACCAATTTTATTTTGCTGAAACTTTGTTTTTTAATATAAATTTTGAACATGTATTAGAGTCATAATAATTATACCATAAACACAAACTCACTTTTGGAATTCTTCATTTTTACCGCCTATATTTCATTCATATTAGTAAATAAATTAAATGCTATTGTAGTAATAATATAAAATATATAAAATAAATCAAATAAAATGGAATTGCTTACTTACGTGATATTTTTATCAGTAATTATAATACATAAATATTTCCACTTTTTTCAATTATGATGAACTCCATCAAATGTCATCGCAAGCGTTAAAATATATAATGATTTTGTTTCAAAAGGGTTTCCAATCTAAATCTAAAAAATTTTGCTCGGACCACTGTTTCCAACAAAGTGTTGACTAAACAGCGCGTGTAGGAAAATTATTTCTAATGATTTATCCATGTGATTTTAAGGATTCTATATCATCGGATATATTAGCGGAGATCCTTAGCAATATTTATCATAATCATGCGTATTTCTAAAGTCACGTATTTCTGTGCAGATATTTATTAAAGTGAAGGTCAATTTTCGTCAGCTTTATCTCAAAACCAGTTTTTTTTGTTTTTATTTTTTGTTAATAGATTTAGGTGACTTAAGTTTTTGGACAAAGTGTGTTCTCATGCAGTTTTTATCCCTGTAGTTTAAAACGAATCGCTTCGCCCATTCGTAAGTTCTGCCGAATTCAAGTGTAAACTTATTTCTCAATTCAGTAGAATTCTTTTGTATTCACTTTAATTTTCTTGAGTTCATTAAATTCTCTTGAAATCTTTGGAATTACTTTGAATTTACTTTAATTGAGTTTTTGCGTATTCATTTGAATTTTTCTGAATTCATTTTAATTTTACTGAGAGCAATTGAATTTTAGTTAATTCGTTGGACTCTTTTAAATTCACTTAAATCATTCTGAATTAATTTCAATTATACTGAAAGCAATTGAATTTTAGGTATGTAATTTTTTTGAATTCGCTTGCATATTTCTGGAGTCGTAGAATTATTTTGAATCCACTTTAAGTCTGTTCAATTCCTTTGAAGTCATCTGAATTCATAATATTTGTTGTTAGTCCTGTAGCTTCTTTTGAATCTATGATCGAGCACACATAATTCCTCTGAATTTATTCAAATTCTTTTGGTCATTGATATTAAATTATTTCCATTAAGTTAATCAATATTAAAACAAGCGGATTGCAAAATTGCGAGGTGCGGTAATTGTAAGATTGCGTCGTGATCACTGTACCATAAAGTCTGCTTCTTGAACCATATCTAACGATAAGTGTAAGGCTAGTCGTCAAACTTTTCCAACTTGGGTGCATCACCTCTATGTCATCTTCTGGGTTTCCTCTCACTTTCGACACTAATTGCCTCTTTTACAAATTAATTATGTATCCCATGTATAAGCTGTTTCGAAATTCTCAAAGTCAATGTTCAAGATAAATTAACCTTCAATTCTCTTTTTTTTCGGGTACACATATTTTCCGAAATTATTTATACTTTTATTTTATTTTTCAAAATTAAGTCTTTCATTATTCATCATTCAAATATTTAATTTCGATTTTAGTATATTTTCTGTAAGTCGAAAGATTTTCAAGCAATTAGAAGAAATGCATTTAATTCATTTTAATTTTCGAGTGCATATTATTTTAGTTTCCGTTTGAAATAATGAAAGCCAGATAATAATATTTAACTAAATTAATAATAGGTATATTTATGATGAAATAATAAAAAATAATATAATGTATTTATTTATTAATATCATGGATTTTGTTTTTATTTGCAGATAGACTATGATCAGGATCCATTCTACGATGGTTGTGGAACAATTAAAAACTGTTTCGGATCTCCAAGTGGTTGTGATGCACAGAAAAACTGTGATGCAATTGTAGCTGTTGAGGTTCGTGGAGAACGCTACATTTTCGAAATGAAGGCACGCGATGCAAAATACGTTGCGGTTGGACTGTCAAATGACCGCGAAATGGTAATTTAATTTATTTTATTATTTTCCTTCCTAAGAACCGGATTCGTGAATAACAAATTTACCAATTTGCTCAGAATAAACCAATCCTAACCCGTTTTCTTCATTCCGCCTGACCTTTTACAACATAAAAATGTATTTAAGCCCTTTCTATGTGTATTAATATTATTATAAATAAAAATAATCTTCAATATTACACATAAGGGCGCAGTAAAAATTCTGAAATAAATAGAATAATGTGATCCGTGATAAAAAAAGTTGTAGTTTGGCAATCAAGGAAAGTAAACAAAAGTTTCAAATCAATCAATATTTTCTTTTCGGTTTTTAAATTTGAAAATTCTGAAAAGTCAAAAAATGTTGCTATTTAGCCACAAAGTTACAGGGATCTTTTTTAGATATAATTTTTGATAGAAATCAACCACTGCGAGAATTGTACATTTAAAAATGGCCGTGACCACCTACACAAAAATATCGGTACGAATAGCCGGATTTTTTCGGTAAACTTTTGGAACTGGAAAAGGGATTATTTGTATCGAGATTTCGCTACAAATAACCGGATTTTTTCAGTACACATAGAAATAGACTTAAAAATATTTTCTAATAAAATTATTATTGCTGTTATTTAGATAAAGGAATAATCAAATATGTAAATAAAATACACTATCGTCGATAGTTGTCGGTGTGATCAGCGAAAGTACTAATAAAAATCACTGGTGACTTTGAAAGGTGATTACTCGTTCAAAAATGAAGCCAGAAACTTTTTTTTAAAAACCATCGAAAAGCTTATTAAATTAAGTGTGAATTGAGCTCTAATTGAGATATTTTTGACCTTTTGGCGAAAATATACTACGTGAGACGTTTAAAGATAAATTCAAGAATTTCTTGAATTTTGTACCTCGACTTCAACTTGTGGCATGACCTAGGAAAGTTGTAGCAAGAATCTTAAATTCATACCAATTAATCCTTGAAGCCTTGTCCCTAATTTAGGTCAATAAAACTTAAAAAATCTTCACGGGTTCTCGAGATACTCGTGCTGTGACTTATGGTACTCGAAGAAAAAAACTGAAATTGACAGGACGTAACCTGTGAAATCTCATGTACAATGTAAGCCAATAAAACTTCAAAATTATTCAGGAATTGCGAAGATATGACAATAAACGTCCAAGCGTGTCGGCGTCGAGTCTCAGTCGGTGAGCACCGCAGACGGCCAGACTCACTGCTAAAGCGACTGAAATTCGGGTTAGACACGCTTGAACATTTTTGTTCGTATCTCGAGAACCTGTGAGACATTTTTCGAGTTTTATCGGCTTAAATTAAATGTATGACGTCAAAGACTAACCGATATTAATTTGAGATTTTTGCTACAACTTTCCTAGGTCATGCCACAAGTTAAAGTCGAGGCGCAAAATTTAAGAAATTCTTGAATTTTGTTTCAACTTCAGCAGTAATTTATAATAGTACTTTCGCTCATCGTACCGACAATTTCCGACCGTAGGGTAGAATGTCATATTCACTACATGTGCTGGAAAAAATTGAATTATCTTTCGCAACTACAACTTTAAATATTGTGCAGTAAAATAATTACTGGGCAATGCTTAAAAGATCGAGCATAAAACCTTTTTAAAAAATTAGAATTGATAGAAAATAGTATATACACTGTTGCCATCACTTTTGAGGTCACGGGATTTTTTTTAAAGGGAACAGATACCATGAACTAATTTCATGCTATTTTCAAATTTCTTTCAGATATTAACCCACAAGCTTTTTTTCTAATCTCAAATTATTTGATTAATTTTATCATTTTCACACTGCCCTATTAACATATCACAAAATAAAAGCTAAGCATTTCATTGTTATTTTGTAAATACTTTTAAAAATTATTATTATAGGGAGAAGATAGTGTGGTCGAGTGTGTTGACGAAGGAGGTCAAGTTGGTCTCTACATGTCCTGGAATGTTGGAAAAAATAACAAGCGTATTCCCACGGTAAGAAAATTGTGAAAAATTGTTTTTATTTCATGTAAAATTGATATAATTATTAAAGAATAAAGTATTATTGATTTCCAAGATTTATTTGCATCTAAAATGAGAATTCTGTGACAAGTACTGTCTTGGTACATATTCTGATTAATTTGAATTCCGAAGCAAGAGCTGTTCGGATTATTATTCAATTTACGAATGGAAGTCTATTGTTGCATCAAAATAATCCTGACTCTAAATGGAATCGTGGAATGTGCATCTCGATAATGAAATGAGAACTTATTAAACGCGAGCTGCTCATGAAATTAAAATCAAAGCATCATGTCATGCCGCATAAAAATAATATAAGAGTGAAAGGAAAATTCATTTTTTTAATTCACTTTTCAATGGCAATAATAATTTCTTAACACGAGTAATCGAAAAAATAATTCTCATTTGGAAATAGATAGATATAGAACAACCTTGCATTTAAAGAATTTTTTTCTAGCCTGAAGGAACAGTTCGAATGGAATCAAGCTCCATTCGGGATAACACAATTTCCTGCAAATTTTCAAGGGAAAAAGTAAGCAGTGTTAATCAACAAATTTTTGACCTAGTCCAGACACCCTACACCCTTCTTTTAGCAGCTGGAACAAAGGCCTCGAGTAAGTTAAAAAAAACGATTTTTATTTATTTTACATTTGAGTGACTTTTTAGTATAGGGTGGACACTGACCAGGAAAACCGGGAATAAGCGTTTTTTTACCGGGATTTTATTTTAATTTTTAATTTTTACTTTTGCAATGAATATCGTCTCGCTCTTCGAAAAAAATGTGTTTGGAGTTGTGCTCAGTGTTATGAAGCAGCTGCGTTAAAATATCGAAGATCATTTTATATTTAAGATTGTAAAGTTAATTTCTCCAAAAAAGTTCCTCTTTTTCCCCTTTTCACGATTCTTCGCCTGAATGAGAACCTAATTAATAAAACCCAATAAGAAAATCCAACTATTTTTGGTTGAAAGTTCATATCTATTAATTGAATAGTCTACTATTATATTTTTGGCTCAGAATTCTTCTCTTTAGTTCGAAAATTCAACACTTTTGTTGAACATTCATCTTTTTGGATAGAAAATTGGTTCTTTCCGGATTGAAAATTCGTCTTTTTGTAAAAACGTCTTTTGGTAAAAACGTCGTCTTTTTTTTTGGTTGAAAGTGAATTCTTTTTCATTAAAAAGTCTACTATTATATTTTTGGTTCTTCTTTTTGGATTGGAAATTCACATTTTTTGGTTAAAAATTTCACTATTTTGTTCAAAATGCAATATATTTCGACTTACAATCTTAGGAATATGGCCATAGTTTGGGATAGACTTCCTTTGCTACTCAAAATCGAAGGGCGTCTCTACTGAATCCAGTAGAAAATGCTGGTTCTGGTGGCACATCATTAGTCGGTTATTACATTAATTTTGGAATCACTATGGAGGGATCAATATTTATTTGAATTATTGTTCAGTAGCTTTAACTTTTTTGTAAAGATCAGAAAGAGACTATAAAATCGAAGCTTGGTCATAAACTTTGTTATTTATTAAAACTCGAAATGCTTTTTCTACTGAATCCAGTAGAAAAATTTGGTTTTGGTGGGATGGTAATTTTGAATGAACTGAAGATGGATCAATATTATTTTATTTCAGTTACTTTTTAGTAGATATCTTTTGTAAAGATCGGAAATAATTTAAACTTAACGTCTGACCATAAACTTCACTTTCTACTGAAACTCGACAGGGCTTTCTACTGAATCTAGTAAAAAATGTTGATGTTGGTGGGGTCTTTTTATAAAGTTGTTAATTTAATTTTGTATCAATTAAGAAGAGATGAACACTTCTTTGAGGATCACTCCAGTTAAATATACTTATATTAAAAAATATAATTTGGATGAAAATTATTATTGGCCACACTATATGAAAAGCAAATGACTAATATCTTTAAAAAATGTTTAAAAATTCTTTAAATTTTTTAAAGATTCTGGAAATAATTTTTTGTCACTTTGAATTATGAATAATGAACGGAAATTCTGTCAAACAAAAATTTTTGGCCCCTGACTATATTTTACCACATTTCAGAGGCCAATAATATACTAATTGGCCTATGCTCATCATTATATTGTCGCGGCCAATAATTGTATTTTTATATTTATATAATTATTAATATAAAACTCTGAATTTAAGTGAAGAATATAAATATTTAAAGTAGGTATCTAAAAGTATACTAGTTGAAGTTAAATAATGATTAAACGGATTTAAATAAACAAAAAGATCATAATTGTAATAATGATTTCAATTTGCAGATAATAATCTCATACGCCACGATCTGGTTGCCGAGGTCTCGTCTGCACCTATATTATTATCTGACGTTGGTAAAATAGAAGCAGCAAGTGACATTTTATATCGAATCCATGGTGCTCTTATGTTGGCTTCCTGGATTGGAACAGCCTCAGTTGGAATCCTTCTGGCGAGGTATTACAGACAGACGTGGGTTGGCTCTCAGCTCTGTGGAAAGGACCACTGGTTTGTCGTAAGTATCCTTATGTTTAAGGATAAAGTATAAACTAGTACCTCACAATTCTTTCTCAGGCCGGTACTCGTAATAGAGAAAAATAAACGAAAAAATTCCATTTTTCTGGCAGACCAAACTCAATAATTCAAAGAATAGAAGCTTTAACAAAATTTCAAAACATAATATCGTGGAGAGAAAAAAAACTATGGAAAGAAATAGTATTTAGTTGAGAAAAATAAATAGTATATTTCGATACAAGATGCCAAAAGATGAGCAGTGAGCATTCGTCCGTGAGGTCTCTTGCGTATCGAATAATATTTTTCATTAGAAATTACAATGCATCCTTACAAGATGTCAACTTAATAACCGTCCAGGACGACAGGTGGCGTTAGGAGTAAAAACAGTGAGCAAAACATTTGGCTCGCCGGAAACCGATTAGAAAAATATTTTGGCCATAGCTTACCGATGCGGCACGGAATCGACCATTTTTTATGTCTGCAAACGGTGGACAAATGAAGATTTTGCATATATTTGTGAAGAAAAGTCTTATTTTATGATTTTTTAATAAATTCATCTGGGATTATTATCAGGTTTCTGATAGTGGGTTTCCTTTCTCTTCTAATATTCCATCTTTCACATTTTCTTCAAATATTTTTATATTACCTTTTTAGATATTAGAAGTGATCTTGACGAATTATTTAAAATAGTTACAGTTATTTATAAATAAAATAATTTCTGAATAAATCTTCGATTTTAGAATTTCGTAGAAAACCTCGGTAAAATGTAACTAGGGTGGTTGCATCGGTGTCTACGCACTGGGCGCAGACCGCAGAGGGGGGGGGGGGATACATACAAAAATATAAGCTTAAATAAATAAATTTTGAATTGCTAATAAAAATATTACAATTCCATTCGAAATATGCAATTTTGTAAGTATTGACCCGCTGCGCTACTTGGTTTGTGGAGGGAGGGGTGCACAAAATTATCGATACTGTTACGTAATGTTTTAAAAAAATCAACCATACAGGAAATGCATGTATCAAAAATTATAGTATAACGTACAAGTTCAGTAATTATAATTAACAGATTGTAATAAACATTATTCGGACTTCAATATCGATATAATTAGATTAGTATTTTGATTTTTTCTCGTTCACTCTGTAGAAAAATATTCATAAAACTAATTTAAACTTTTCATATTTTTGGAAATTAGTACTACGCCCAAGACTATCCAACATTTTTAAGCTTATCGAGCTTTGCACTTTTTATTAAATACACCCTGAGATTTGGTGATCTACATGTACTCTTGTAGATTTAAGTTGGCCATAAAACTTAATTTTTTAAATTTCCTGACTTTTCCCTGAATTAAAAAAAAAATTTAATACAAATTTACAATTTATAAATTCATTATTCTTGACGGTTATTTATAGTTCATTTTATAGAAATTTCCTTTTAGTAAAGGGTTTCAATCTTCTAAATTGCTGTTAAAAATATAAAGTTAAGTGATTTGATAAAAGATTTAGGAAAAATTTATAGTCTCATTTTATTACATTTGATTGGCGTTAGTTATGAAATTATCAAAAAATCCCAAAAATTCGGAAAATCTTAACCGAACCAGTTCCTACGAAATCTATAAATTATAGATTGATTATATAGAAAAATATTAGAAAATATAAAGAAAATTTTTTAACAAATTCTATAAACACAAGTAAAAATAAATATTTTTTTCGCTTTACATTTGAAACAATAAAAACATGAGGTCTATCGATTTTGAGCAATCGAATTTGGAAGGATTAAAAATCTTGAGAACTTTCCTGCAGTAATGCTTTCAATTTTAATGGAAAAACTGATTTTTTGACCTTAATGAACATACAAAGTGTAAATTGACATATAACGTCTAAACTAAAAAAGTTAAGTAAAGCTAATTTTCTATCCTTTAGAGAAGATCAAAATCTAGGTAATTACACTTTTTTTTAAGTGGATGAAAAACTTGTAATTCAGTGCAATTTTAAAGTAATCAAAATTCGAAAATTTCTAAAAAGATAAATTTAATTTATCACAATTTTTAAAGTCTCATCATGTAGATATTAGATTTTTATTATTATTGTTCTTTCGAAATAAAGTAATTTCGGAAAAAATGGTCTTTTTCCGTTTTTTTTACTTCTTGATTTTTTGTGTACTGAAATAATGATTTAGCATTTTTCTTGACAGTGGCATCGATTTTTCATGGTACTCACATGGCTGATGACACTGGCCTCATTCATCGTGATTTTCATTCAATTAGGAAGATGGAGTAGTAACACAGAACATGCTTCAATAGGTTTAGCAACAACAATTTTGTGTTTCATTCAACCTTTCATGGCGGCCTTTAGGCCCCATCCTGGTGCACCAAAGAGGCCCCTTTTCAATTGGGTCCACTGGTTTGTTGGAAATGCTGCTCATATTTGTGCAAGTAAGTCTACTTTTATTTTAATTACAAAAAATCAAAAATACAATCACGACTCAGATTTAAAAAAACAGGATGACTAGAGGAGTTCTGAAAGATAAATAAATTTCCTGATGAGAACATTTTTGAAATAGAACATTTCAAACATTAGAAAATTGAAAATAATGCAAAATTCCCAAATCGAGAAAAAATTTTGTTTGAATAAATATGAATTTATTGTATATTATGAAGATGTTTACAGTATTTTTTAATTATTATTATTTTCAACCCATTTTTTGACAAACATAAAATTGTATTTTCTCTTTTCTAATAATATAAATCAATTTTGTTTAAAATAAATTTTTAAATTCTTTTTAGATGTTTACATCTTCTATTTTGTTTTATTTTTTCACAACAATTTTTTTTTTACGAAAAATGTGTAAATCGTCTAATTGGAAATGGGATATGGATTACTTTACTATTCATTTGTAGACTTGTTAGCCCATGTGGCATAACAGTCTGCGGGATGGCATGGAAACATACACAGTTTTGGCATCTCTGATGTTTTTGAATAATTTTTAATTGTGTCCGTCCTGCAGCCGGAGTCAAAATTATTAATTTATATTTTTAATACATAGTCTTAAATTGCACTCAATAGAAACTCCGTTCTTTATTCACTTACTGGAATTTTTAACAATAGACACTATAATACTTTTTACAAATGAAAGGTCAAATGTATAGTCTCTATATTGTTTTTCTGATGAAGACCGTCGAAGAATGGTCGAAACGTCAAACTAAACTGTGAGACCTCGCAGTTGGTTAGTTTTTAATAAAAATATGGACCAGTAATCAACAATATTGATTAATTTGAAACTAACATCTTAACTTATTACTTACTCTGGTCAACACCATAACATCTTAAGGACATTGCAAACAGAGTTACGAAGAGCTCCTATTTCATAATTTTTAATTTTTATATTTCTATTTCAGTTGTCACTATTTTCTACGCAATTGGAATAAGGAAAGATTTGACGCCAGAATGGATGATTTGGGTGGTTGTCGCTTATGTGGTTTTCCACATTGTGACTCATCTCTTCCTCACGGTAAGGAAACTTGAAATTTATCAAAGGCAAATTTACATATTACTGGATTAGAGGCGGTGACAAATCTGCATTCTTTTCTTGGATTCAATTCATGTATTGTATTTCGAGGGCAAACATGATCACGCCTTTGTTCCTGACCTTTCGATCTCAATACCATGAGCTTAACTATTTGTTTAAATTAATTATTTAATTATTTTATCCCATGAAAGTTGTTAATAAGAATTAAGAGAGGCATCTAATTTAATTTGGTTTTCTAAAATTAAAATTAGTAAACTTTAGGGTGAGTTTGTGTGTGAAAAAGCATTTATGGGGGAAAATGCTGATAAGCTTGTTTTGCTAGGTTGGGTGCATACATTTTGAATACGTTCTTGTGTTTAGAGTGATATATGTGGCGTGTACGTGCTCTGGGAGGGAAGAATCAGAAAAGCTAGAACTGAAGAGATTTAAATATTACAAGAATCGTTCACGCGACGTTACCATGACGCGATTTTCTTTTATTTCCTTTTTCAGTTTACTGGATGTATCTCAGACAGGCAAGGGAGCCAGAGAGTGAATTCCTTCCCCATGAAGGACATGCATTCTCGAGGTCCAATGTCACATCCCGATGCAAGGCGAGATGCACCTGTAAGTATTATTTGCATTTACAATACATATTTAATAGAACATCCTTCATTCTATTTTCAGATTTTATTTCAAATGATTATTATCATTTCGTATACTGGCTTTTCTATAATGGCTCTTCTTTCATTTTTACTTGTTTAATTCCGTTTTTTTAAACTATTTGAATTAGTTTTTTTTCAAACAGTGTGTGACTTCATCGAGATTGAAAAATATTAGAAAATATAACAAAGAATTTTGAGTGATACACTAGACTTAACAATAATCAAGAAATTATTTTATTATTAGCAAAAATAGCGCGCCACGCGTACTTATTACATGGTTCTTGTTTTGAAAACGTCATATCAAAGTAAAATACCTACATGCTTCAATGCAAAGGGCTATAATAAAATATAATTAATAACCGTGAATTAAAATAAATATTCAAATATAGCTATTCATACAATTTCAATTTAATTTTAATTTTAATTGGCTTTCAGTAATCTATTACTTGGATATCGTGATAAAATGTTCTCAAAAGGCATTCTGAAATTCTGAGTTTTACTGATGTCTTCAATTTTCGATAAGGATCCATTTTTGAGATGTTTAAAATTAAAACTTCTACAGTATTGAAGAGTTACAGTAGAAAACTTTTTAATTTTAAAAAGGCATTGATAAAAATTCTTAAATTTCGATGATGTTGAAGATCAAACATCAGATTTTCAATTCTAAATCTTCAAAATTAGAGAAATTTCGAATGTAAATCATAAAAGATACCGAATTTTTATTTTTTAAATTTAAATTTGCATAATTTCAAATTGTAAATTGTCAACATATAAAACTCTTCAATTTTAAATATTAGAAATTTCAATTTCTACAATTTTGAAAACTCACAATTTAAAACTCTTAATTTTTAAGGAGGTATAACTAAAAATTCTTAAATTTTGATAATTTTGAAGAAACAAAGTTAAGTTTTTAATTCCAAATCTGCCAAATTTAAGAAATTTCGAAGGTAAATAATTAAAATTACTGGATTTTAAATTATAAATTTTCAAAATTAAAAGTTCTTCTTGAATTTAAGAAATTTAGAATTGCATATTACTCCGTTTTAAAGATTCATATTTAAAGTATGTAATTTTGAACTTTTTTCGAATACTTCAATTTTTAAGATTTACAATTGAAAATTCTTCAATTTTAACGATTTGCAATTTCAAATTTATCAATTTTAAAGATTTAAAATTAAAAACTCTTTAATTTGAAAGAATTATAAATAAAAGTTCTTAAATTTTAATGATTTTGAAAATCAAAAATCAAGTTTTAAATTCTAAATATTCCAAATTGAAGAAGTTTTGAATATAAAGTATCAAAATTACATAATCTTAAATTGTACAATTTAAACTTGCATAATTTTTTATTTTAAATTGTCAAAATTGAAAACTTTTCAACTCTAAATATTTACAATTCAAAGTTTAACAATTTTGAACAGTTACAATTGAAAGCTCTTCAGTTGTGAGTTTTGTACTTTACAGAAACTTCAAGTTACTTAAATTCGTGACTAAAAATGTAACAAGTTACTATTCTTATGAAGTAACTGTAGCTGTAACTATTTCCTTTTTTAAGGACCTGCCCCAAGACTGCATCTAACTAATTGTTGTTATACCGATTTAACATTATGAGAATTTTATATTCCAAATTAAACTAGATAATTTATAGGAAAACTGAAGTATACTAATAAACTGTCAAATTGGGTGGTAGAAATAAAAGCCAGAGAGAGAAGCACGCGATAAGTTAACCGACACATAGGAACTTCAATGCGGACAAAGTGAATGAATGAATTTTTAAGATTATTATTATTAATGAGGGGAATATTTTCGCTGATCATTATAATATTCAAGAGAAATTGGCAGTCCACAAGAAATGCAAATAAATTTCAGAATAATTTCTGAAAAATTCAAGAGGACTTCAAGAAATATAAGGGGTCATACATATTGCAGAAATTTTAAGATTTCAAGAGATTTATTAGAAACTTATAATAAATTTAAATTTTAAAGCTTTTTCGGGTTTCCGTCCTGTGCGAAACTATGAATCTTGCCGACGTTTCGTGAACATTGCAGTTCATTTCTTCAGGGCCGACCTGAAACGGAAATTTCAGGATATGTTGTTCTTATATATGTATTCTCAACGATGCCTGTGATTGGCCAGAGTGCCCCCTTGGTGGGGACTGGTCGATCTTGATTGGCCAATCAAGTATTTTTTTTTAAACCCGGGAGGACGGAAAGCCAAATCGGATTGGTATTATATCCATTGTCCCTGTTGATGTTGATGTTAAGGTTTTAAGATTTCGATTGCTTCTCTATGTTTTCTTGGAAAAATATTGTACGTTTTTGCGATGACGGTTGCTTTGTCAAATAAAATGCTATGTTCTGTTTCGATATGATGCTAAGCTAGTGCTCATTGCGTGAAATGTTTTAGCCTGACTTTACTCTCATGTTCCTTTACATGTTGGCTTACTGCCCTCCCGGTTTCTCCAATGTAGACTTTGCCGCAAGAACAAGGGATTTTATATACTCCCGGATCACTTAAAGGTGCCTTTTTGTCTTTATGGTTGTTTAGGAGTTGTCCTATTTCCACAGGTGATTTAAATATGGTTTGGATGTTGTGTTTGTTGACCACCAACCATCTCAAAAGCAATTGGTCATCAACTCCTTTGTATACAGAGCTGTCTCCATAACAGATAAAGATAACTTACAAAAGGAACTACAACATGTTAAACAAATCCTAATACAAAACGATTACACAAACAAACAAATTGATAACAATAAGAAAATACACTCAAAAAAAAAACAAGTCAACACAACCTACTAAAGAAAGAGAGAGAAAAACGACCACCATCCTACCCTACATTCAAGGCATCACCGAACAAATAGGAAGAATTCTCAACAAACACAACTTCCAAACCATATTTAAACCAACTGCGAAAATAGGACAACTTCTAGACAACCCTAAAGATAAAAAGGCACCTCTCAGTGATCCGGGAGTATATAAAATCCCCTGTTCTTGTAGCAAAGTATATATTGGAGAAACCGGGAGGGCGGTGAGCCAACGTGTAAAGGAACATGAGAGTAAAGTCAGGCTCAAACATTTCACGTAATCAGCACTAGCTGAGCATCATATCGAAACAGGACATAAAATTTTATTTGACAAAACAACCATCATCGCAAAAACGTACAATATTTTTCCAAAGAAACATAGAGAAGCAATCGAAATCTTAAAACACCCTAATAACATCAATAGGGACAATGAATACAATACCAATCCGATTTGGCTTTCCGTCCTCCCGGGTTTTTAAAAAAAGAATTGATTGGCCAATCAAGTTCGACCAGTCCCCACCATAAGAATAACATAACCTGGCAAGATTCATAGTTTCGCACACGATTGAAACCCGAAAAAGCATTAAATTTTAAATTTATTATAATGAATCATCGCGAAAGCATTAAATCTATTATTATTAGAAACTCATTTATATTATTTCAAAATAGAGAACTGATTCCTTTTGAATAATATTAAATCCACGTCAAATAGCAAAAAAATTATAAATAGTAGGCTCAGGATGAAATATTAATTTGATTTAAATTGAAATAAGGCTATTAAATATAAATTCAAAATTTAGAATTTAAAAATAGGAATTCTTGAGAATTCAGCTTGAATAAAATAGTTAATCGATATTCCATTTCGTCTGACTTACCTTTTCTTCATTTCTGTCTGCAGCATTCGGGACTCCGGAAGTTGGTCTTCGGTATCTACTTCGTCGTAATTGCCATCTTCGCAGCGGTGCTCATAGTAATAGTCGTCCTGGCGCCGATCGAGGAAACGATACGAAACAATTCGTGGAACACCTGGATGAGTAAAATGTAAAATTATTTTTTCAAATCAAAAGAAAGCAGCCTAACTATCTTATTTTGTCTCAAAGAAATATCTATAACGATATAATATCTAATCTTGCACCTTGGTTGCAAAAACTCTGGTTTCACGCTAGACTGATTCGAAGGTAGCCTTGAAATTTTACTGAACAATATATACATTGAAAGAAAAAGTATAACGCATGTGCATTAATCAAGATGCGTACTTAAAAATAAATACTGTAAAGTTTTCGTCCCGTCTGAGGACGTAAAAAAAGTTCTCTGAAACTTTCATTGATATTATAGTTTATATTGTTGATAGGAAACTGTTTTGTTAAAAAAAAACAAATTGAGAAATTCTTATATTTATTTTTAAGTAATATTTAAGTAATTATGATATATTTTAATTGTTTTTAATGTAATAGTACTTAAATTCGAGAGGAGGGTTATATTAAGGCATTTACAGTATTAGACTCACACGTTTTCATTTATACACTCCTATCGAATTTTCGACCTGTAGGGCTTCGAATAGTTAAGTATTTTTATGCATTAGATTTTGTAATGTTATTTAATTATGTACATACAGAATACTCAAGAAACTTCTAAAGAGTTTATATTTAATAATTTGGAAATATTTTGTCTCGAACGTATGCACAAATTAAAAATTTGATGAAAACAATAAAGTACATTTTGTAACCCACTGTTTAGGTTAAGTTAAATTATTCCTTCCGTCCTAGGTTCATTGTTTATTGTTATACTAGAATATCATATTGAGATTCCTAAAGCCATAATGACAATGGAGGCAAAATGGTTTCTCGCAAACTATTTTGTAATAATATTAATATAGGCGAGAATAAATGATAAATTATTAATTGTGTTTGAAAATAGGATTAAGGGTATTATTAATAAATTACACATTTTTAATAAAATTTGCATATTTCTTATTGTAGCCACCCTGGCCTATTAATTATATACCATTTGTATTAAGAAGATAAATAAAATTTACTTTTAGTGTATCGTAGCCCCGGGCTCGTTTAGGTGTTCGTCCATCCGTAGTTGACGGCTCATAATATTTAAAATATTTAAGGTTTTAGACTCAATTTTTGTATGAATATTCATGAATTATACAGCATTCGAGAAAAAATATTTAGAATCCAAAAAAATTTGAATGTGGGGTGAAGGGAGTAACTTGGTGGGGATGTAGGGGCTTGAGAGTTGAGGGTCAGGTATATAAAAACGGGAAATGAGAGCGGGGCGAGAGTATGAGACGGTTGAGTATTTGGGAATGGGAAGTGAAGGGGAAAGGAGGTGTTTGGGGAAGGGGAGGGGTTATTGGGCGAAAGTTTAGGGAAAAGATATAGACCGGGGAAATTAATGGACGGGTGAGAGTAAGGGTAGATAAAGGATGGGAGGAGCAATTATGGGAAGAGGGGAAAGTAGGTGTGGTCTGGAATTTAGGGGAAGATTCCGGTGAGTTTTATGAATGAGGAAGGGAGTGAGAAGGGGTTGGGAGAAGTTGAGGGGAAAGGGTGAGAAAAAATGTAGGGGAAATAGTTTAGAGGAAGGGATCTAGGTAGGGGAAATGTAGCGGAGGGGAAGTATTGGTTGAGTGTTAGGGATGGGGAATGGCGAGAGGAAGGGTTATTGGGAGGGTAAATAATAGAATAGTTCTATACTCTGTTCACCGAGAGAACGAATTCGGTCGCGCAAGTTTTTTTGAAAGAAGGCGTCGGAAAATTTTTTTTCATTTGGTCGACAGCCAATCTCTGTTAAAGGAGAACACCATTTTTTTCAAAGAGACTGACCCAAGGGTTTTCCTAATTTTTTTGTAGCCTCACAGAGGGCCAGATGAGGGAACCGTACGTGACGGTTACAATAGGCCATAAATATTAAAGGACTTTCCAGCCAAATACTCACGCCTACGATTCCCCTCCTTTGACAAGCTGCGCGCAGAGAACGAAATTTCGTCGTTTCAGAAATTCGTTCTCTCGGTGAACAGAGTATAGCTGGAAGTTGACGGGAAGAGATATGGGAGACGAAATTAAGGGGATGGAAGGTTCGGGTGGGTGCAGTGGTAGAGGAAGGATGAGAGAAGGGTTTGGGGAAGTTAGAGGGGAAGGGGTGGGATGAAATGTAGGGGCAAGAGTTGAAATGAAAGGGATATACATTAGGGTGATTCAAAAAAAAAAAAAA
>CAKNYM010042309.1:0-26061 GCA_932195095.1 Andricus curvator | reverse complement strand
AGAAAAAATAAATTTTTTTTTTTTTTTTGAATCACCCTAATATACATAGGAAAATAACGTGAAGGGGAGGGATTGGGTGAGTATGAGGGATGGGGGCAAGAGAGAGAACGGGTTAGTGAAAGGGAGAGGAGAATAGTTGTAGCTAGTTATGGAAAAGAAGGTATATGGAAGATGAAATTAAGGGGATGGAAGGGTAGGGTGAGTGTTAGGGATGAGGAAGTGGCGCTGGGAGGGGACAGGTGTAGGGCACTTGCAATGGGAGGGAGATGGAAGGAGGAGATATGGGGAGGGTGCGTTATGTGAGGAAGGTTGAGGGGCAGAATTTGTCATTGTTTGATTTGAATTGAAATAATAGCTTTTAATTGGCTAGAAAATTCTTTCTGGGGCTCAATTTTATATCTTTTTTACTTTTTTACTTTTTTTCCCTTTTTTCTTGGCGCTGGAAATCGTAAACAGGGATATGTGGAGGCGAAAGATACGATTGCGAAGCAGATTTTTTACTATCTTTATCACACCCCTTTAATTCTTTTTGGGTCATTGAACATCATTCACGTACTTTATGTTATTTAGACGTATTTCGTTTATCTTCAGACTGAAACGACATGTTTCACTGCCACACATTTTTTCCCAGCTCTTTCAACTGACCTTGTAAAACTTTTCCTTAAATTGATATTCAGAATATGCGCTTTTTATTAAAGTTTACTCAAATTTAAAGTAAAACTAACATTATTTCAGTAGAAAAAAAACTTACCTGTAAAAAGTGAATATAAAGTTTAAAGATTAAATTGCAGCATTAAACTGTTATATAAAAACTTGTTAATTAAAATAAGTACGGCAATATGTTGAGGACAGGCTTTTCAATTGGTTTTAAAATTGGTAAAAAATTGATTTCAACACTGGTTAAATGTCAGAAGGGTATGTCATATTTTGTGCAAAGCAGCGAGTGCCAATTTCAATAAAGCGGGGAAGCTGGAAAACGCGTTATTATTGTGCTTATTGAAATTATCGATAAAAGCGTAATTACTTCTCACAGGAGTAACAAGAAGGGTTGATGGGAATATAATGCAATGTTAATAATGAAGTTGTTACTCGCAAGTTTTGCGTTTTTCATCATTTATTTGAATTCTCTACATTTCGTCAAAAAATTATTTAATGAATTTGTAAGTTATTTGATAATGAAATAACAATCATTTGACGCAAGCTGAGAGTTTTATACATGATTTCTCTTCTAAGAATATATGATACATTTTATATACGAAATATTTTAAGTTTTCTCATTACCAATTGTTCAATATTATTAATATTAATTTTCCTCAATTCTTGGTGCTTCATTTTTCAACTTTTAAATCGACAGGCTTAAATGTGTAATTCGTGATTGTTAAATTATGAGACATCCCAATAAAAGTTCTACTAAATAAGAATGTTAGAAAAGTAAGTTTATTATTTTCAGGAAAAGATTGATGGATGCGAGCGGATTTTTTATTGTAAAATGGAAATTACTTATTGGCCAGAAGTTATTTATTTTATCTTGATGCGTCTCAGATCGCGTAATTCTGAGGCAAATAAGAGTGGGAAAGTCCATAAATCAAACAGTAAACTCCTTTGCTGCTTGTTTACGGATAAAGTTTACCACATGCTGTGTTTTGCTGTTCCCCTTCGACTGTGTTTTTAAAACTGCAGAAATCGAAATTTTATGGACGTGACTGCAATTTTGTAGATACGAGTTTTTCTTTTTAGTTTTATATTCATGGGTATTTTGGTTCTAATAAACTAAATGGTATATTCACATTCCACATTCCACGCTTTTCTGCACACGTTCTAAAATCGGTTTTCGATTTCAGAGGAAAATATAGCTTCACATAAAGTTTTATATCCCTTAAGGAACATGAGTATATGAATTTATTTTCCGTCTTCTCATTTTTCTAAAGAGGATATCTCGCTGACCCATCTTTTTGGTTTAAAAACAAGAACGGAGAAAAGACATTTTAATGAGACGGTCAACAATTCGTGAAGTCAAAGAATACCATGCGTCCTGTTAAGGTTATGAAAGTTCTTCAACCAAAAATATTTTTCATATTATTATTTATTTTTGTCAGATGGAAAAATTTTAAAAACAAAAATGTATATTATATTAATATTCGTGTTTTAAGGATGACTGATGAAAAATGAAATTTTCGAGTTCCACGAAAAGTTTTTTATACTTTTCAAACTGAACAAACAAGCCTCAGGTTGTGGATACTGAATAGGGACCTAAAGTCATTTTTCAAAGTTGACGAAATGGTGCGGTTTCCGGATTGGAAAACTCCTGGGACGGAAGCAGTATGGTTTAGAAGTTCTATTCTACCGAAATATGTCCGACCTTTCGTTGTTTCCAACTTTATTTTCCCTTATTCAGATGGTAGAATATTTAATCTGGCTGAATTATACAAAGGGTATTTTCTCTATGGAAGCTATATTATTTGATTTTTTAGCATTAGTTTGAAAAAATCAGGGACCTGACCGAAAGTTTCGTTCCATTTCGTTATTGATAGAAAAAAAATAATTTTTCACTAAACTTTGAACTGCTTTTTCTAGATTTGGACGAAATTAGATGATATCTGAAATCAAATTAATGATTGAATCAAAATTATTTTGTTTAATTGTCAGTAACGAAATAGAACGAAAGTTTCGGTCGAGTCCCTGGAAAAAATCGCGTCCTTTATGAGGGAACGTCCATTAAGTACGTAAGGATGATTTTTTAAATGTTATAAACCCTACCCCTGTCGTAAGGTAGGATTTCAAAATATTTCAAGATTTTGAAGAAATTATCATGTACATTTTCAGAGAGAATCTCTATTTTTCAATGGATTTTACCAGATTTTAAGGAATTTGAAGCAGGTTAATCAGATTAACAGAAATTTTACTGGATTTCGGAGGTTTTCAAGAGAAACCAGGGAAGAATTTCGACGGTTTTTGAGGGATTTGAAGGGATTTGAAGAGATTTCATAAGATTTTTGGGGATTTTAACAGATTTCAAAAGATTTGCAGCGATTTCAAAATTTTCCAAGGGATTTCAACGGATTTGAAGAGATTTCAAAAGATTCCAAAGTATATATCCACGGATTTTAAAGGATTTCGTTAGATTTGAAAAGATTAAACGAAATTCGTAAGGATTCCGGAATATTATAAAGAATTTCAAGGAATTCGAGGAATTTAAATGGCTTTTAAAATATTTTAATAGATTTTCATAGATTTTAAAAGTTTTCAAGAAAATTCGGAAAGATTCGCACGGGTTTTAAACATTACTTTAAGGGATCTCTGCGGATTTTGAAGATTTTAAGTGCGTTCAAGGATTTTCACAATTTTTGAAGGGTTTTAAGGGATTTTAAGAGATTTCAAAATAAGTCAGGGAATTTTGAAGAATAACAGAGGATTTTAATGATATTTCGAAGATATGAAGGGATTTCAAAAGATTTCAAAAGATTTCAAAGGATTTTTTAAGATGTAAATGTTTTTTTTAATTTCTGGAGATTTCAAAGGATTTCAAGAGATTTCATGTGGTACTCAAGTATTTTTACGCAACTTAAAGCAGGGGATTTCAGTGTGATTTCGAAGATTTGAAGCGATTTACAGAGATCTGAAGAGATTTAAAAATATTTTAGGGGATTTAAAAAGATTTAGAAAGATTGCAAAGGATTTTTAAAGGATTTCAACGGATTACAAGAGATATAAGGTGGTTTCGATGATTTTAAAGGATTTTCGAATATTATAAGGGATTTCAAGTCTTTTCGATTAATTGTAATGACTTTAAAAATATTTTCATGAATTTTAATATACTTTAAGGGGTTTCCAGAGATTCGAAAAGATTCCAACGGATTTTAAAGACTTTAATTAATTTTAAAGAGATTTTAGAGGTTTCAAGGGACCTCGTAAGATTTTGAAATATTTGACGAAATTTCAAGGATTTCGATCGAATTTTAGAGATTTTAAGTGATTGCCATGAATTTAAGGGAGTTTTTAGAGATTTTGAAGATTTCAATCGATTTCAAGGATTTTCGTTTTTTTTAAAGTGGTTTAAGGGATTTCCACGATATAAATCGAATCCAAAGTATTTCAAAGAATGTTTACATGATATAAGCAATTTTAATGGATTTATAAAATTTGAATAGCATTTATAGAGTTTCAACAGACAAAACAGGTGTTAATTAGCATATCAAACAAAATAATTTGAAATAGGAAACTTTAGCCCCCCCCCCCTCCCACGAAAGTAAAGATTCTGAAGATTTTCCGGACTCCCTCCGTCCCGAAAAAGCCTTACTTGATTAATCGACCTACTCTATTTTAATATTTGAGGGTCCTTGAAATTCTTTGTGAAAGTTTGATTTCTTTTAAATTCCCTGTAGTCCACAATTAATAAATTATAATATACATAAATTCTTGGAAAAGATTCAAATACCTTAAAATTCTGTATAACCTCTTGCAATCTCTAAAAATCTTGAAATTTCTATAGAATTTCGTACACAAATTCTTTTTAATTCCGAAAATGATAATTATTATATAAACAATTTCATTTAAAATTACTTTCAATCTTCATAATTCTAATCCCTAGTAGAATTTGGAAATTCTTTAATATAAATGAGGTACTGAAATCTTATGGAATCTTTGGTATTCTACGAAATCCTTCGTAATTCTTTGTAATTGCTGAAAATCCTCAGAACATTTTGTAATTTTTTCCAATAATCTTTAAGAATCATTCATAATATTTCAGATTCCTTTGAAAATAATGAGATCCTTTTTAAACACTTGAAATACCAGAATAAATTCGAAATCCTTTGTGTTCCTGTAAATTCATACAATTCCATAATTTCCATTACCCTGAAACCCTTCATAAACCTGTTCATTCTATTCAAAATTTACGATAATTTGTAATGCATTCCATTTTTTTGAATTCCAAAAAATTTCTGGTAACTCGTTAAATTCCTTGAAAGCTCTGAAAATTATTCAAATTCCATCCATTTCCTTGTAAATCCAAAAAACCCTTCAAATTCTTTCTAATACCCTACAATGCGTTATAAACCCCTTTAAAGGCGTTGAAACCAGGACCAAACCTCATACCCAACCATTCAAAAAAATTTTTTACACAAAGCTATTGAAATTAGCCAATTTTCCACTCCGAATACAGATTATAGAATACAGATTAGTATTTATGAAGTAAAATGAGGCGTAATGAAATATCCATTTGAGCATTCAGGAACCTTAGTTAAAAGCACAATTACAAGTTAAAAAAATTAAGTTAAAAGCATAATTACAAAAAAAAAGCAGAAACAAACTTTGTTGAAGAACAATTTTTCCGTCATTAAAAATCTACAACAAGATAAAAGTTTATTAGTGCTTTATATTTCCGTGTAGTTTCACAAATATAAATACGGAAAATTATAAAAATTCTGTAACAGTTCTGATAATATTAAGTGTAAACAATTCTTATAGAATTCTGTTGCAAACGTAATAAATTTTATATTATGACAATCGTATAATAGCATTTCTGTGTCAAACAATAGTTCTGTAACATTTATGTAACCGATATAGAATAGTGTTTCATCAGAGATATGTAACAGGGTTTTGCAACAAATATATAACAGCGTTATCATTTGAGTCCTCGAATTATTATGTCATTTATCAGTGTTATCAATTCAGTTTATCAATTATCGATATTGAACTCTAAATTCAGTTGTAACCGAATTAGATAACATTTAACGCACTGTCTATGGTTACGGAATTTTCCGTAACTCTAACCCCTTTTCCAGCTCGTTCAGGGCTATCGTTACGGAACATTTCGTAACCATAGACAATGTCAACATTTAACCTTTTTGTAACAGAACAGTTGTGTCACCTTAACGTTACAGAGAATTTCATTGTTGGTATCGGTAGAGTATCCACTGCCCACTGCTTAATATAAACTATTCAAACCAGAAATAAAAAATAAATTAATTACAGATCCTCTCAATTTGCACCAGCACTAAATATCCATTTGACTACTTAACACTGAAATCTCAGCAAGCTTCTGCACCTCGACCTTAATCGCGACAGTTTTCTCTCCATACAAAGGGGCATTTTTCGGGAAACTTACATCTCTTGTGTAACTAAGTAGTGCCCTATTTACAGCCCTCCCTTTCTCTTTTCTCTTTCTCTATTTCTCACCCCTGTTTCCTCCACCCCTTCTTCGTACCCCCTTCCGCATTCACACTCGCGTATTTCCCCCTTTCACCCTACCCTGCTTCCACCCACTTCCTCCCACTACCCCCACCCCTTCAAAATGCGCGCGCACTCGACTACCCTCGGTTTAGTTCGTCATGTTTCGCCCTCATCCCTCGGTGCCGCCACCGTCGCTCCTGAGCCGCAGTTCGATCAAAACCACCGGCCCGGCCGGCGCTTACGACGCGGTATCGCAAATCCGGCGTCGATCTCGCGACTCGAACGTGCACACTTTTTCGACTTCCGATTGTTTATTGTTTATTTATCAGTGAGTTCAGATAATACCCTTTTCTGAGGTCCCGTGTTCTCGAAGAAAAGGATATCTAGTGTTGAAACAAGAATTCCGTTTCGGGAGTTACGACCAGTTTTCAAAGGTTACGATTTGGATGATTCCCGGGGTCGCGTGAGCCCGGCGAATTGTGTCGCTCGCCTAACAGTACCGACATTTTCGTTTACGGCGAGAGGTCAGTGCATTATCGATGATGATCGATAAACGGGGGAGTAACGCCAAGTTTTTGTCGTCTTTCGCCACCTTCGCTAGGACGGGGAAACATTTTTTATTTTACGCTTCGATGAATATCTCCCACGATATCAAATCTTGTTTTTCTCATCGGAAAATAAAATAAAATCAACCTGGACATATTTTTTGGCTTCACTTGTGCTTTCAGGGAAAAATGAATGGGGATTGTGTCTGTTATTTTTTTTAATGTGAGTCTAAGGCGGTTAGATTCCAAGGGTCGTTCTTTATTTTATAATCTAGTGGAGACTTTATCAACGTGGGAACTATACTTCGGAAAGATTTAATGTGAAATTATTTAAACCTGCTGAAAATACCGAAGATTATTTTGACTACGATAAAGTTTTGTTCCAAGCTAGCTTTTAGAAATTTTGACAGAATTTTTACCAGGACTCCTCCACGATATTAAATCTAGTTCTTCTATCAAAAAACGATAAACTGGAGAACCTAGAAATTGTTCGAAAATTTTTAATATTTTCAGTAGTGCGAAAATTAGCAGGAATTATGTTTATTTTTTATTTAACACGTGTACAAACAAATTGGGCCTTTAAAATTACCAAAATTGTAAAAATTATGAAATTACGATATAAAACCTTGAAAATTGCTTTTGTTTTTTTACATTTTTACAACGGAAAATCGGCAAAAACATTTTAGGAGTATTGATGTGGCGGTAGAATATAAAATGTCTTAAAAAGATCTTGACATTAAAATTTTCCTTTTAAAAATATTATCCCACGTTCCAAATTTTTATTTACTTATCAGTTTCTTTATTTTGACGTTTTCAAGTTTTATCTAACATTTTTGATCTAGAAATCTTTTATATTTGGATGATTTCAAACTCAAAAATATCTTGCATCTTGAATGCCTCGAATTTGAAAGATTTTTCTTTTTGAAGTTCTTATATTTAAAGTTTTTCAAATTTGTAAGATTAAAACAAAGCTAGGTTTTATTTGTAATCCCTTATTAAATTTTCATTCTTCAAACGTGAGCTCTTTCAACTTTCGTATCCAGGAAACCTTTATCACGCAAATTCAAAGACTCCTACATTTCCTCTATCTTGAATTTAAAATCTTGTCTGCTTTTAAATTAAAGCCGTTGCTTATATTGCTTTAGTCATTTTTCATTTATTAAAAAAGAAAAAGTTTCTTAAGAGTCTAAAAAACTAGCAAACTCATTTTCAAAGCCTTAAAAAGAAACATAAAAGAGAAATAGGATCATTCGTCCTGAATTAAAAATCCGTTATTTATTTCTACATTTTCGTTGTTAAATACAGATCCGCAAAACCAATTACTATTGTCCTCGCTCTTGAAAATCTGTGGAAAAATCTTGACAAATTGAGTGAGGAACGTTTCTGAGTTTATCCGTTTGACGGCAGAAAGCTCCGGCAAGAACCAAAAGAATCGATTCTAGCCTGTGGGGGGGGGGGTAAACTACAACATATAACCTCCGCCAGTAATTATATCAGCTCGATAATGTAAACGAGAAATTGATGATCCTTTTAGCTCGGGATTCTTAATCGAAATAGGCCATTCTTCTTACCAGGAGAAGCAAATACTAATTAAAATCGATAAAAAAGCTTTAGAAGAAACCTTACTCTTATATACAGAGATTGATGTACATAAGATTTTAATTTTCAAATTAAAAGCGCTTAGAGTTTAACAATTTTAAATGAGAACTAATCGAATAATTTCAAATTAATTTCAAATTACTGATACAATTATCGAGAGCACTTACGGTAATTAAGGGAATTTAATTATCCAAGAATGTAGGAATTATACCATATACAGAGTCATTTTCTAATTAAACGATGAAAAATTCAGTTGATTATCAAATAATAATTATTATTAAATATTGTTTACTTTTATTTCGAACAAGTTCTTTCAAATGATAAATAAATCGTCACTTTAGTCTAAAAAAATGTCCTTTTTCGTGATGTGTTTATTAATAACTGGATTTTATTGGAGGAGGAGTAAAGAATGAAGCGGAAAAACGTTGTTCCGCGTTTATTTGTAGGGCGTCAAACTATTCATCAGCGCGTGTATTTTTCTGACAATTCATCGTCTCTGGAGGGAAATGGTAATTGTTGCGCTTGCAAACCAGACACGTGCAAAATTAAAAAAAAAAGCTAGGTTTCATAGAGTTAGCGCTCTCTTTTACAAATTCAATTCATTCACAAATTCATTTTTTTTAAATTTTACTAAATTCGAATTTTAAGATCTCCTAATTATTGTACATTGGACATTGTACACATTCAAATTAAAGATTTTAAGGTTAAACACTTTAAACGAAGCGTTTAATATTTGCTGTATTCGTCCCGAAAAATTGGCGGAGATGGAAAAAGAAATTGGGTAGTCCTGAAATTTTTGGCCGACTAGCCAAAATTATAAAAATATTCGAGAACTCATCCCGAATTAGACAAATTCGAATATAAGCGTTCGAAATTGAACAATATAACACTTGTATTCCGAAAAAATTTAATAATGTCAAAGTCAGGTTTTAAATTAAAATTTTGAAAAAGGAAAAAAAAATTTGAAATTTTTTAATACAATTTTTTTAAATCGAATTTTTAATATCTTTCAAACGTTGAATAATAAACAATTTTATTTTTAAAGAGTTGTGGAATGAAGCATTTTTAGTTATCAGCTTTCATAAGTGTGAATGTTTATAGTTTGGTAATTGAATATTCGAAAATGAAAATTTTCAATTTAATACGTTGCAAATTGCAATTTTTATTGAAAGCATTTTTTTTGAGTTAAAAGCATCAAACGATAAATTTAATTTTAGACATTTCACTATTTTCAATTGGAAACGATTGGTTGCAAAATGATTGTAAAGTGATTGAAATACATATCACTAGTTTATTAAACATTCTACCAAATGAGTCATAAACATTACTTCATACAGTACCGTCCAGAAGTACGAGGACACACAGATAAAATTATTTCTAAAAAAGCATTAGAAAGGTTATCAAATTCCACGTCAAATAAGCTCTACTTGAATGATTTTTTATAAATAGAGACTGAAATAGTAAGTAAGAAAGACCGGTCTGATTTGTAATTTTGGTAATTTTCAAGATTGATCTTCAACTCCTGGTAAAATGTAGGAAAATAATGGTAAAAAAAATAAAAGTCTTGCAGAATGCACCTTGAAATCTCTTCTTCAAAATGATACGAAGTAAATTTTGAAATATCAACTGATTTTATCAACTGATCGAATTATCATTAAAAAGGTGCAATTTAAAAATCGCTCGTTCGAGCTTTGCTCGACCTTCTGTCCTTTGTCATGTACGGAACATAGAGATAAAAAACTTCCGCTCGACCGAGCGTTTTTCGTCTTTCGCATGCTTCTGTATATTATCATAATTTGGAAACCAGTGGAAGTTTTGCAGCTTCTTGGGCTTATTTCAAAGAGAAGATTTCCGGGTTCATTTTGCGTATTTTTAATTTTTAGCCATCATTTTCCTAGATTTTGTCAGGTGTTGAAGTTGAATCTTAAAAATTGTCCAAATTAGACCGGTCTTTCTAACTCACTATATCAGTCTCTATTTATATATATATTCAGTATATATTTGGAAGGAAATTACCATCAGGAAGTCTTCTTTTTTTATTAAAAAAATCAGGGTCCTTAACTTTTTAATTCATTTTACATTCCCTTCAAAGCTTAATTAAAAACAAATAAAAATAATGTGGAAGGATGCTTATTTTCAATGCAGTACTTTCCCCAAAAAATAAAAAGATTTTAATTTTTTTTTAAATATTCTTTTCACCCACATCCTTAAATTTTTACACGAGACAAGAAGTACAAACAATTTTGTAGCAACGATGAAGTGCCGGTCAGCGTGTCGAGAGACGTCTTTAATTTCTCATTCAGCGGAGAATAATTCAGTTTTAAAATCGCCGAGATTTCTAGACTGCAAGTAATTTTCATCTTTTCGTCTCTTTTTCTTTCTCGTTCTAGCCGTTGTTTTCAGAGACAAGTGGAAGCTCGTTTCCTTACGGAAGTTTAATTGAAAGAGATATACTCCCGGAAATTTATTCCTCTTCCTATGTATATATTTGCTTCGATCTTGCTAAGATTTTACGAGCTTGTTGAGTAGACAGAATAACGTTGGTACCGGCAGGAGGTGCTGTTAAACCCATCTGACCGAAGTAACGAGTTAAGTACCAAACATATGAACGTTACACATTCATAAGAAATCAGAGGCACTTAGAAAATAGCATTTTAAGTTTAATTAATTTTACAGTTGGGAAAGAATATCTCTGAAATTTTTAAATATTTTTGCGGGTTTTATAATCATAAAAGAGCCCTCTGGGTTGGTAAAATGTATAGCTGAAGTATATAAATTCTCTTTTCACGCAAAAAGAATTTCATTTCCTCGAAATGAAATTTTAATTAGTGCAAGGCACACTTTTTAAGCAAAGAATGCTACTGTAACAATTCCGCATTTTGTTTCTATTATATTTTTTGTATACAAATATTTTTAAATACATATGTAACATGTGGTAACTTTATCAATAGAACATAATTTTTATTTCAATACAGCTTGAAATTTCACATTTGCTAAAACTGATAATTTTAAAATCCTTTTTGTAATTGCTCCATTTTTCAGATTAAGAATTGAAAGGTACTCAATTTGAATACAAATTGTATAATTTGGAATTTTTCAATTGTATTATTTAGAGTCTTTCCATTTTCTACCGTGTAACTATTAGGGTAGTCAAAAAATCTATTTTGTTGATATTTCAAAGTCTCGACCCCTCATTTTGTGTCATTGAGTGAAAAGAAATTTCCTACTTTTTTTACATTTTAAAACAAATGTTTAGATTTAGGGCATGACTCTTAAAGTATCCCAAGGCGTTAACAATGTAATAAATCCGTTAATTTTAAAAATAATCGTAAAAGCTTCACAGAGGTGATATAAAACTGTTGTATGAACAACACAATGGTTACAGATTTTATTTTATAAATATATTCACCCGACAATTCACCAAAACTCACCGCTTAATACACTTTAACGTAATTTTTGAATGTCTTCTGGATTTTATGAAGTTCAAATGAATATTTTAGGCGTAAATTAAATAAGAATTTTTGATAAACATGTATGGGCCTGTGAAGTTTTATGATTCTCTTTCAAATTGAAGGATTTATTGAATTTTTAGCGCTTTGGGATTAAACTAAATGACAGAAAATGAGGGGGGTGACACTTTCAGAAATCGAAAAATCAATTTTTTGGACCACATTAGTAATTATAAAAGTCTAATGTGAACAATGTTTTACATTTAGGGTTTTCAATTTCAATTATTTGAATTTTAAGTGTCCTGTTTGAAGTTGTACAATTAAGTTATTACTTATATTTGATTTTTTTGCAAATTTTCATGATTCCAAATTAAAAATGACTGGATTTTGAATTTGGAACAGTGTCCAACTGAAAATGTTCAAGTTTTAGCATTCTCGATTTCGGAATTATACAATTTTGAACGTTTTAATTGAAAATCACAAGTTTGAAACTTCGACATGGAAATTGTGAAAATTTTTATTTCAAATAGCCAAATTTCTAGTTATCTGACTCAAAAAGGTTTAATTTTTAAATCTATATCATACCATTTGACGTTGAAAGTTTTTGAACATTTATATCGTACCATTCTTAAGTACTTCAGTTTGGAATTTTATACGCTCTTAGTTCAAAATTGTTATTTCGGAGAATTTCCTATCCAAAAATTTCAAATTTAAATTTTTTGTTTGAAATTTACTGAATTTTAAACCTTTTAAATAATCAATTTTATCTAATGTATTGTATTTCATCTCTTTAAAAAATTTCTTTCGTGAATATCAGAAATTATTGCGTGATTAGAAAATATTTAAAAATTCAATTTTGTCTGAAGTATTCTTTGAGGTACAAGTAGAAATGAGGCTCAGAAGTTTTTTTGAGCCTAGACGTTAGTTTCTTTCTAAATCAGGTTTATTTAGGACCAATATTAGTTTTTAGATCAAGCAAAGAAAATATTCCTTCATTAGACTGTAATAGAAGTTTTTCAGGAGAAATATTATTTTTCGTTTGTAACTCACAAAAAAGCTTAAAATGCTTCTCTACAGTTTATGCTGCATTTGATAACTTTTCTGTATCACACAGAATAACCCTTAGGGATGAACAATTCTGAAAGTATCTCGTGAAACCATGGCTCCATGAACCGGAAATAGGTTGCGATATCTTTTGAAAGAATGCAATCTTTACAAAAAATATTACGAGTCGCGTAAGCCGTGCTCATAACACGAAATAGTGAGATATTTTATTGCGCTTCATGACTCTGTTAGGCGATCAGGGGTTACAAATTGTCGGTGGTGTCGGGGTCAATACCACCTCGGTAGAACAATTTTTTAATGGATAACGAAGCCTAAATTTGTGGCATTTTAATTTTTGATGTAGGAAGCGTAACTCCCCCCTTATCGAAAAAGACCAGAATTATTTGTGATTAGAGTCTTCTGAAGAGTGCGTTATCGATTACAGGTGATTCATCGAAAAGTGCTTCAAGTTCTTGGATCTTAAAAAGTGCGTCAGAAAATCGAAAAGTCGAGTGTTTTATCTAAAAAGGACGACGAACTTAGGGAAGTCTGTGCTGGCTTAAACAGCCTTTGGTTTCCTCTTGTTCGATGAACAGGAGAGCGGATCAAATCGCTTAAAGTACGTGAGCAGAGCGAGTACATGTTATGGGAGGTACGATGTCTGGACCCTCCCGCTGTTGGCTCTTCCTAATCCTTGGATATATGGCTATAGCGACGTTCGCCCAAAATCCTATTGAAGAGAAAACAACCTTCGAAGCTGCCTTTCAAGGTGAGTCGGTGAAAAAACGTTAAAAAACATTCATTTTTGCTCCTTGAATATTTTTTTTTACTTTTAAAATAAAAAAAATCTGCCCGCTGCGCGGGCACATTCTCATCGCGCGCGCCTCACTCGGTCTTTGTATTTCCCTCACATTTGTGCACAGGCCTTTTAAAATTAAAGCTCAAAGCATCGACAGCCTCACAAAAATGTGCCAAAGCACAATCCAATCTTATCAATCTTTAGAAAGTTATCGTGCCTACATGATACTACAGACTACAGACGGACAGACAGACACCTTCGTAAAAATCGTTTTTCCTAACTCAGGGGGTCTCAAAATGTGGAGATTTGATGGCACATTAGGATGAGAATGTAAAAATAATTAAAAGAAGAATGAATTACTGAAGAAAATTATTTTTAGATAAGTTGAATTATTTTTTCAATCTTTGAAAAGTATCCTTTTTTTATATTTCGCTGCCAAATAAGGCATTGCTGATTGGGCGGAAGAGCAAAAATAGTGACCAGCCAATCAGTATTCCAAGCAAGCCAACCATGCTTTGCTGAAACAGATTTTTCCGGATGTGACGTGTCAAGGTCACACAATTGTTTGAATATGGTTTTCGATATTTTTTTCAAATATTTGTATTACAGAAATTAAGCATTCAAAATTCTTTGTAAATATACTATACAATTTTTATTATTAGTTTTCTAACAATTAATTGTAATCAACAATAAACTTGAATTTGCATTCAGATTACAGTAAAACTTCATTCAGTCTCATTAAAATTTTCATTTAAAAAATCAGTCAATTGTTAAAATTTTGATGTTTTGATCCCTTTGAATTTACGCTGCACAATACTAAAAAGCCGTGTGTAAATTGCGTAAAGTTTTTTTCTGAAATGCTGAACTATGTCCGTACCCCCCTTTATTAGGGTACGCAGGTTTTGACTCTCTTCCGCCCCCTATCTTACATAATTTTAGCCGAATACATTTTTTTTGTGAATTCATTTAAGGTCATCCAAAAATAACAAATAAGAAAGTAGTTCAACCAAGTAGTTGAATTTTCAACCAAAAAAAGATGAATTCTCAACATAATTTGTAATATTTTATATTTTAACCAAGAAGATATTTTTATCTTAAATCAAAAATAGTTTAATTAAACAAGAAAAAAATCCAACCAAAAAATATAAATTCCTAATCAGAAATTTGACATTAAACTTTCCAGGCAAAAATAATTAACTTGCAACCACAAACAGTTGCATTTTTCTATTAGGTTCTATTAATTCATGTCGCATTTAAATGGAAAACGATAAAAGGGGGAAAGACTGTAAAGCCTGTGATTAATGAATAGGCATTTTGATCATTTATATACAGAGCAATAATAGCTCAAATAAATATTGAAGTTCCTTTTTAATACTTTTAAGGTATTAGGTGAGAAAACTGGAAATTTCCCTTAGAAAATAAAGTTAAATTTCCAATGTACGCTCTTTAATTTTGGACTACACACTTTTAAATTCAGACTAAACAAATTATGTCATAACTAGCAACATTTTAGGCCCTGAAGAAATCATAAAATTTTACGTTGGTAAAACTAAATAATTATTGTTATTAACCAATTTTGTTTTCGAAAAGCTAAAAGTATGTTCGTTCCTTAGGCTTATAAAGTCTTAGTAAAATTTTTTTGGCAGGGAGGGGGACAAATCTCACGGGATCTTATATTGAGGGGGGGGGGGGGTTGAACATTTCAGAAAATTACCCTACGTAGTTTTTTGGATGACCCCTTATTTATTTGTTCATTTACTATCACTTGGTGAATTGATGATTATAACATTCAATATTAGTACTAATGTTACTAGGTACTACCAATATTATTAGGTTCATTACGAGTAACACTGTTACAATCATCAATCAAGGAACATAACCTTTTTCAAATTTAATGCACGAGGTACTGCAGTAAGCACTTGACAGTAATAGATAGATAATACTTAATATTTTCCTTTACGTATATCGTTTCCTCCTGGGAATTAAAAATTTTCACACCTGTGCTGTTTTCCATAAGTATTTTTTTTAAATTACAGATGCATGATTCAATCAATGTTTTCAAAATTGACTTTTTGAAAAATATTTGAAAATAAATTAGTTTGGACCTAAAAATGTTATAACATTTCAATTTTCGTGTTGATAATTACAAACAATCCATCTTTGTGTAAATTTTGAATTGCATCAAAATGTGATAATGTCTTAGCTGATTAGTCACTAGCCGCTTCGTAAACCGCAATTATAAGTTAACAGTTTCACTCTAGGGAATAAACTATATTATATCACTCTAGGCTCTAACTTCAGCCTTAATTTTGCCACCACGTGTCATCCCACCACGATTCAAGTTCTGTCTTTAATTCGAAGCGCGTATCTAATCGCCACTGTAAGGTAAACTGAGTGACGTCTGTTCGAGTATACTATATGTTCCTTTTTTCAATATTGAAAATGTCGTAAAATTTTTTTTAAATTTAATAACAGGACTTTCGACCGTCAATTCAAGATATATTTTAACTGCTGCGTTATTTTTATTCGAAAAATTAGGTTTATAAATTTAAGTACCAATAGGGTAAACATGGAGATTACCAAAACCTTATGAACAAGCTTTGAGAAAAAGAAGAATACTAATTTATGTGTTCCCTGTCTTACGAAGATGACTTCATGTGAAGGGACCAATTTTTTATTTGTTGACAAGTACCTAGTAATATGGTTATTCTTTGTCAAACTCTTGTTATATTTATTGAAAGATATTTTATTCAAAATGAAAGAACGATACTATACTTAGAGTGAACGAGACCTATATTAATTTCAAATTAAGAAAAAAGTAGAGAGTTTTTTCGTTATAAATATGATATAAATTTAATTACTTCAGAAAATAAAGAACACAATTTTATATAATGATGAGTATTTTCGCAAGAAGAGAAATTCCAAATTTTTTCGCAAGATTCATTCGGAGTGTCGGTTATTGATTTTTGAGATTCGAATTTCCGACAGTAATTGAATAGCTAGTACTAAATATTTAAAGAAAACAATGTCTTAGAAAATAAATAAATATACATCAATCATAATAACATGGATATCAATAATAATAATAGTTGGAGATCCTGGAAAATTCATTAAAATACCTTTTTGAGAATTTTAAAATCCTTTAAAAAATATATTCCTAATCCTTTAAAATCTGTTGAAATCCCTCAACAATTTTTAAAGCTTCTGAAAATTTTTTGAAATCATTTGCAACACCCTAAAATCTTTAAAATCCTTTTAAATCTCGTTAACTTCTTAGAATCTATTGAAATTCCTTGGAATATTTTAAAATCTCTTGAAATCATTGAAATCCCTCAACTCTTATTTCTTTAAATTCTTAAATTAAATTCTTTCTTTAAATTCTTTAAATTCTTTAAACTTTTATGAAAATAATAATAAATATCTTAAAACCTTGTAAAATTTAATAACATCTGATGATATATTCCTTCAAAGCCCTTGAAATATTTGAAGTTTTGTAAAATCCTTTGAGATCCTGAATAATTCATTATAAAGTACCTTTTAGAGGGCCTTTAAAATCTTTGAAAATTTGCTGAAATCCTCGGAAATATGATAAAATCCTATGAAATCCATTTAAATTCCTTAAATATCATTTGAAATATTTGGAAGTATTCTGAAATTCCTTGGAATCTTTTCAAATATCCTAAAGTTAGGATTCTTTCAAATCTTTCATATTCGTTGAAATATACATATTAAAATGTTTAAAATCCCTGATTTCTTGTGCATAAATTCTATGAAATTTCATTGAAATATTATAAAACCTTTTGAAATTCCGTAAAATTTTATAAAAGTTGATGACACTTCTTGAAGTATTTGAAGATCTATGAAATCCTTTGAGATCCTAGAAATTCATTAAAATACCTTATTAAGAGCCCTTAAAATCCTCAAAAATTAATAACCAGTATTGATTTACCGCCCCCCCTCCATTCCTCCCATGTATTAGATCATGACATTTTTGCGAACTCTCTCCCCTCCAGAAAGCTGTTACGTAATTTATAGATGGCCCCTTATAAGGTTATGACGCGAAGCGACGCATTAGGTTATGCTTTTACTGAAATTTAGAACGTATTTTTAGTTTTTACTTATCGTATTAGTTTAATTTACTTTAAAATAATAACAGAAACTTATAATTTATGATCTTTTAACATTCAGTATTACAGAATGACGGGTTTTGCCTTTTTTATGAAAGTGGAGGTGTAAAGACTTTCGACACTTTGGATAGGAATAACTAGTTATTTGCAGCTAAATAAAATGTTTTAACTCCACCATATGCAGAAAAAATGCAAGTATTTATATATTTAGAGCATTAATGTCTAAATTTTATTCCTTCACGTAATTTATCTAGAAAAATATAAAAACATGTCGCACTTAGTCCCGTCTTACGGTACTGAACGAAGACTCAAATGCAACTTAAATGAATAATAGAATAATAACTAACGTAAGAAGGTCTATTTTAAATTCTGATAATTTAAATTAATGCATTTTTATATCATGGGTGTTGTTTATTAGAAGGGTGTCGTTAATATTCCTCTTTACCCTACATCTACATTTCTTTGACATGAGAGAAAATATTTTTTAATGAGCGAAGAGTTAGTAATTGCATATTTTGTAACAAGTGCGTATCTATAACACACCATATTTTTTGTAACAAATTCAAGGAATTTTTCATTTGAGAAATTAAAATAAATTTTTGCCCTTCGGTAATTTATGGTAATTTATCGGTAATTTATGTCCCTTGAACCTCGAAGAGCACATGAGCAACGGTGTGGACAAATTGCCTTTGCGCACTGCTCAAGAATTGGCCAATTTACTCACACTATACATGCGTCGAAAAGCAAACATTACGTGCATTTATTACAACAAATAAATGATAAATTTTATTTTTATCAGTATGTTTCACTATTTTTAGATAGTTACAATTCAGGGAACCAACCATGTATGGCTTCCCTTCAGTTTTATAATGTCACCTCCACTGGTTATGAATGATTGCTTCTGTATGCGGGTACATAGCCGGGATTTACTGAACTTCCACCTGTTTTCATCGCATTAGTTCATATCAGGTGGAGACAATAATTCATGGAGGATGGAACAAAATTTTTAAAACGAAAATAGTAGTCTTTATTTATGACCAGATAACTGATCAAAAGATGATTAATGCTTCATTAGCTAGTTAAAGACAACTATATATAGTATTAAAGTGAATTTTGAAAATTCACTAATTTTTGACGATTGAATACAAATTCCACATGTTCATTCCTTTCGCAGGAAAAGGGAAAATCGGTAGAACAAACGAAGTGAAAGAAGCAGACAGGCAGTAGAGCAAGTTTTATACGGTCAGGCACAACGAAAGAAGCGTCTCGTTTCAGTTTCCTCTCTTCTTGCACGTCTGTTTATGTAGAGTTTATTTCCGTACCTAACGAAAGTGCTCTTTCTTTCCTTGAAAAAAATGTTACCTACGGAGAAAATTAGTAACATATGTTATTTTGTTTTAGCAAAATATTAACAATATCCAATCGAAATTTATTTATAGTATAACATTTTTCAAATTACATGGTTCCAAAGGTTTCAAATTTGAATGTTGTAGTCAGTGATCCAACAATTTTATAAAGTTTATTTTTAAGTGTTTTGGATTTTGTTAATTTTAAAGACATTGTTTAAAATTGTTAACTTCTGAAGCCTTGCATTCGAAATATTTTAATGTTAAATTACTGTTTTGGCTAGCTGTACATTTTTTTAGAATATTAAATGGTGTTAATTAATTAAATAAATATTTGTTTAAATATCCAATAATAAAAAATTCAAATATGAAATTAAATCCTCACATTTGCGGCTTGTCACACCCACGACCGCGGCTTGGTGACATTTGCGGCATCTCTCTCCTGCAAATTGTCACTTCTGCGGTATGTCTCGCAAGAGAATTGACATTTTTGTGGCTTCTCTCACCCAATGAATATTTTAAGTCTTTATAAAAGTGGAAACATTACAGAACTTAAGAAAACTTGAAATATTATCAATAATCAAAAAATTTGAAAATCAACGACGTCCTTCTGGCAAAAAAACTATAATTGAAAATCGTTTATTTAATAAACAATTAAAAATATGCGATTAATTTAACTTTTTTTTTAATTTTCTCAAAACCAAATCTTTTCTGTGTAAGCTTATATATAGACATTTTCTGTAGGACTAATGAATACAGAGTTAAAAAAAAGGTACAATATTTTCAATTGTTAATAACTTTTGCAATATTGAAAAATCTTTTTTCAGAAATTCTCAGCAGTCTAAGCATTACAAAATAACAAAAAATCAGTTCAAGAAGAGGTGGGCAAGCCTCATCAAGTTAAGGTTCCGTAGGCGTAGGCTTAAATTTGAAAAAATTGTATTTTTTCTTATTTTTCTTATCAAATCGGACTAAACGAAAATCTTTTAGCACAGAAGTCTAAATATACAAATTTTCATTATGTTTCTTATTTTTTAACTACTTATATTTTTTAAAAAACAGTGTGTGTCAGTGGGGCCACACGGTAGAAGTGAAAGTTTGATGGATTGACTTTGAAAATTTCGTGAGGAATCATTATGAGTTTTGAGGAGATCGCATAGTAAGAGAGTGCACAGAGAGAGAAGAGACAGTAAGAGAGAGCATATACAAGTTCTACTTAGCGTGACAGTAGTGGGGCTGAACAAGAGGAGTCTTTAGAGCAATTGCGAATCGCCGCACAAAAGGGAGACGTGAATAGAGAGAGAAGGTATAGTAAATATATGTACTTGTAAGAGAGAGAGAGAGAGAGAGAGACAGAGAGATATCCGTTCATTCGATCGCTCATTTTTTTCAATTCAATTCCGTCCCAAAATAAGTTTTCTTCAAAAATTAAAACTATAACATAGCAAATATTATTTCTTATCTTAATTATATCATTACTACATGCCCAGAGCTTCAGTATGAGTCTCCCTGAAGAAAATTGGACTAAAAGAAAAGCTTCCAGCAAAGAGTTCTTCCCATCCCTAAATTTCTCTATCCCTTCCCTCTTCCTCCAAATTATTGTTTGCATAAAATTTGGAATATAAATAGGAAGCAGATTTTTCCCAAAGTTCTCATTATTTTTCTACACTCCGCAATAGTCACTATATAGGGCGAACACAAAACCTCTTAGGGGTAGCCGGAATAGTTATTTTTTAGACGAATTAAGATACGGACAGACATTATCACGTAATTATAAACAAATTCAGTGTTAAACTAAAAAACTATTATACTAAAATGTACAGATTATAAGGGTTTCCTACTATATCCTAAAAATGAGAAAAGTCGATGACTTGACTTTTGTCTTTGACATCAGGAGGTATCAAGAAATTCGGATTTTCTAAAACGTTGAGAAAATTATTATTTATTTTTTACATACGGAGGCGGGGAGGGTACATTTTTTTATTTTATGTGTACAGGCACTATTTCGAATGAATTTAACTTTGTATGGAATAAACAATTTTTGACTTCCATGTTTTCGAGAGATTATTGAACGATCTATCGAATGGTTGCAACCATTTTTTCCTAATTTTTAATTTCACCTTCATTTTTCAAAATCGAAAAATTGGTTGACTTCTTTTTAAGTTTGACCCTTTTTAATATTTTTTGTACTCAAAGTAAAGCTCAGTATTTTACTTTCAAACTCTTGAAACACAAAGTGCTTTTTTTTTGTTTTTGAAAAATTTCATAAATGTCGTTCATTCTGTTTAAGGGAAAACTCTACAGAGCTTGATCTCCCTAGTAAGAACTCTAGCATAACCGGACATAACCACTTTTAAAAAATGTTGTTTAGAAACTTCGGAAAATAATCGCTTAATCTTTTTAATATTTGAGAAACCCTGTTAATTTTTATGCCATGTAATTCCAATTTGAAAGAGTGTTCTTACATTTCAAATTTTTTAATCTTTTATTTTTTCCTTTACCCATGCTGCAGAACAAAAATTTAGGAAGCAATCTGAGTTTTGCATAAAATTTAATATTCAAAAATTATTTTATATGAAACGCAACATGAACCTATTCGTTTTCGATCTTATGATCTAAGTTAATATTAATTAATTATTATTCAAAAATGAACGTGATATGTAGATTTCGAAATAATGTTTATATTAAATACTAATTCTTTCACTTTTATTTCTCGAAATTATTCAATTTCAACATACAATCAATTTATATTTCAATATAAATTAGTTAATTAATATAAATTCTTTTTTCAATTTTTTAAAAGAATATACTATTTGATCTAAGCTAATTGTTTGTCTCTTTGTTTGGTAACATGTCACGGGGCTGAAAAATTGAGTCATTAATATGTCATTTACCTCAATCATCAGTTTTATCACACGGTTCTGCCATTCATTTCCCAACAATCACCTGAGAATTTCATCCAATCAGAAATCCTTTATTAAATAAAAATTGTTCACTTTAAATTGCAACGTGTACCAAAAACCTATGACGTCTACCCAAATTTTATTCAGTTATTCATTCCACCTTGCCCTGGCAATTAGTTTGATGGCCGGTTGTTCAACCTCGTTCCTTTGCGTTGAGCCCGTGTTCTGAAAACTTATTTACAGTTTTTTCGGTCCAATATGTGCTTAGATATCCATTCCAAAATACGTCAGATTTAGTGCAAATTTAATTTCTTATAACGATAGGTATACCATGAAAACGATTCGTTTTATGAGAAATTGGAAAAGATAAAAAAGTGTCGTTTTCCATAAACTTTCAAAAAATGATTGAAAAAATTTTATTTTTCAAAAATAAGGTAAGTGGCCCAGTAATAGACATTTGATGTCGCTTATTTATTTATTTTAAAAAATGGATTGCAAAGACGTTTAATGTTTAAAACCATGCGTGTAAAAATAAAGTAAAATAAAGCGTGTTGACCTGTCGTTCGAATCCCAGCGGAGCGAAAGGAGAAGATCTTTTTTCTGAATAAATTTAATTTAAAAAATGGGGTAAAATATGTGAAAAATGTAAAAAATGTAATTTAAAATTCCAAATATTTTTGGAAGCCCATAACACATTAATGCGATATCCTGGAACATTTCACGCAGACTCAAATCAAAGTATAAACCTTTTGCTTAAAAAGTCCTTATATATCCAAACTAAAGCCATGAAGCTACATAAAGCAGTCGGGAATCCTTTCTTCCTGTGGTTGAAAATTGTCATTTGTCGAGTATTACATTGCTATTGGGGGCATCGAAATTTTAATTCTTCCGGAAATTAGAATTTAAAAAAATATCAAATATAAGATAAGTAAATGATGTTGTATTTTGTGTTGGTACAGATCTGGATTTTTCCACACAGACGAAAGCAGAAAAAATTACTTTATTATAGCCAAAGTCGTTTGCATTTACGATATTATAAATCATATCTGGATATGCGCCTCTAAAGCGACAAAAATTTTTCAATACCGCGGCAACATTATGCAGTAAATATGCACGCCAATAAAATTAGCAATTAAAGCTGATCTTAGTAAGTGGAATCCTAAAAATGATGTCACATATCTTCCCCCCTTCTTTCTTCAAACTATATTACGTGATACTTGCATCGAATCTGTTTTTTTCCTTCAGAAGATTGACGTCAGAGTTTACTGAAAAGAGAAGGTGCTGATTAGTTTTCCATTGTATACAAATGCCTAATTGCAATAAGTACCGGAGAGCAACAAATTATGACTGGAAATATATTAAACTAGCGCTTTTGTAAAATAAACAGCTAGACGAGCTAGTTAACGGCTAGTCTGTTCTTTAGGGTGCCTCATGATATTCAATTTTTTGCTCGATTTTCTGCAATTCTAAATCCAAAATTTCCTTCTTTTCTTCTTTAAGTTTGAATTTTTACAATTTTAATTATTTCCACATGTGCAATGCATGAAATCCTTTATCCAGGAGTAATATTATAACATAATTTAAGGATGTACACTATAGCTCTCTCAAGTTACAAAATAAGCATTGTTGAAAATCACTGATGAAATCGAGGAAAATATTCCCATTGTTAATTGTAACTAATTATGAAAGAGACCCATAGAAGAACTTTTGAAACAATATTTCAGGTTAAAATTATTTATTTAAAAATAGTTCTTCAGAGATGTATGTTTTTGCTTTCTCCTCAGGTGAAAGTTGCAACTCTTATTTAATCCTAATGTTGTAGCTCTCATTTCATTCTTGGAACAATTCTCTTTAAATCTCTTTCGTACGTTTTTATTTTTTAAGTTTATCTATGAATTATGCAACTGTTAATTTCATAAACAATATTTTTCCTAAATAGATTTTTAAAAACAAAAACGTCCCAAAAGTTTTTCAGAGAATCTTTCAAGAAATAAAATTAGAAATAAACCATTTAAATCTGAAATAGTTTTTTAAATTTTGCCTTCAATTCTCTTTCATAATTAATTATAGTTAACACTAGGACAATTTTCTTCAAATTTAAAAACTATTTTTAACAGTTTAAAGTTTAATGTTAATTTCAAGTTCGCAAAAATGCTCATTTTTGAACTTGAGATATTTAGTGTATATCCTTAAGTTACGATTTTATGACAACCATGAGACATAAAGGTCAAATGCAACCCCATTTTTTTAAATACGAACTTTCAGAAAATATTACCAATTTAAATGGCAGTGTTTTTTGAAATGAGGAAAGAAAATTGTAACAATACTTGTCATGTTATTATGAAATAAATTTACCAAAAACTGATAAAATCAGTAAAATCTCATAAAATTAATTTGAAGAAAAATTAATCTCTTTTTTACACTCTTTAATAATATCAAACCTGTCGCAAATAATATATTTATTAATTCGAGAATGCTTTTTCCAATTTAATATAAAATAATAGAATATTATTACGCTCCGCCTTACGAGATTTTAATGATTTTGTAATTACTTGACATTTTTTTATAATATTGTGAAACAAGTATAAATATTTTTTCCCCGATACCAGAACTTTTTTCCAGCGAAGCAGGTCATATTTGCCGTAAGTTTCATAGTTGAAAAACAATATAGGACTGAATTTGAGCTTTCAATGTTCAATTAAAATTTGGTCATTAAATTGCAACTGAAACGGTGTCAATAATCCTCTTTTTCCAAACGAACATAATTTCTGAATCACAAAATACCCTGATAAAGGATTTGATGCATTGCACAAGGTGGAATAATTAAAATTGCAGAAACGTCAACTCAAAAACATTAAAAAGTCGTGTTTTCAGCATAAAGAAACAAGTGAAGACTTCCAAATATTAAATAGTATATTTTTCATCATACCGATAATCGAAATTCGACATGAGATGCCTGGAGCTTGATAAATTTTTTTGTAATTTTATCGATTTATGTAATGAAGAAGACTCTAGTGAAATAGGGTTATCAGTCTGACAGCAATTGATATTATTGTTTGGCCCTCGCCGTGCAGACATCTTGGATTCCCCCCACTCTACCTGAAATACCTAATGCACGAGTGGACAGAAAAACACCGCCATTTGCATTGATCTATCACTTTCTTCCTTAGAGTAGAAAATTTACATTGATCTGTGACTTTCTTCCTTAGGGTAGAACATTTACATTGATCTGTTACTTTCTTCCCTAGGGTAGAAAACTCGATTTTCGACCCGCTCCACAGGCATCGAACATCGAATTTTCGATTGAGGTATGATGAAAAAAAATTAAAGGATAATGCAAAATAAAAGAAAGTTTGCGTAACAGTAGGTGAGGCTATTTTCCAACATTCAAGTTCTTTCGTTCGTTTTGCTTGGTGTTAACTTAAATTAGATGTGGATGGTCATTATTGTGGTGTGTGGTGTGCGGTGCGCGAATGATAAATCCTCTTCAGGGAAATGCACGGTTTTAATATTGCAATTACAAAAAAAAAGTCTTGACCATGTTAAATATTGTTATTAATTGTATTGGCTTGACATTGTTTCTCATTTTTTGATGTTCCATGAATGTTCGTCACATCATCCTCATTATGTTATGCCAGCTGACGAAATGCGCGAAACATACTATTTTCATATACTGCGATAGGGGCTCCATTGTGTATCACTAAATCATTCTTCTGGGATGGAATTCTCCTTGCTTGACCTGATAATATAAGGAAATATAGTAATTAATTAATTTAATGGGAAACAAAAATCAATAACTTAGAACTACTATAAAAATTGTGCTCAGCTGTAAGTCTGCTAATAACACAGCCACACAAAAAAAAACTTTGTTTCGGATGTGGAGGTCAGACCATGTTTATAAAAGGTTTTTGGGGTCGCTGAATCCGAATCCGAGGTCCAAAAACCCCCAGCACGTCAGGGTTCTGACATAACCTCAAAAAACGTCATAAAAAATCTTTTTTCGGGTCTGGAGGACAGACCATGTTTCCTATATGTTTTTGGGGTCACTGAATCCGAATCCGAGGTCCGAAGAACCCCA
>CAKNYM010042308.1:0-10552 GCA_932195095.1 Andricus curvator | reverse complement strand
GGAAGGGGATTTCGGATTAGAAAAAGAAGCTGAGATCATGGAAAAGGGTATTTTCAATTAGAAGAGAAGCCTAGGAGGATAGAAAAGGGCATTTCAAATTAAAAAAGGAGTCTGAGGGGATAGAAAGGAGGATTCTGGATTAAAAACGTAGTATGAGAAGATATAAAAGGGGATTTTTTATAAAAAAATAAGTCTGAGAGCATGGAAAAGGGTATTTTCTATTATAAAAGGAGTCTTAGAGAATCGAAAAGGTTATTTCAAAGAAAAAAGGACTCCGAGGTGATAGAAAAGAGGATTTTGGATTTAAAAAGTAGTCTGAGAAGATATAAAAGGGGATTTTGTATTAAAAAAGAAGTCTGAGAGCATGGAAAATGGTATTTTCGATTTTAAGAGGTGTCTGAGAGGATAGAAAAGGGCATTTTAGATTAAAAAAGAAGTCTGGGGGTATAGAAAAGAAAATTTTGTTTTACAAAAGTAGTCTGAGAAGATATAAAAGGGTATTTTCGATTTTAAAAAGTGTCTCAGATCATGGAAAAGAGTATTTTCGATTATAAGAGGAGTCTAAGAGGATATAAAAGGGCATTTTAGATTAAAAAAGGATTCTGGGGGGTATTGAAAAGAAGATTTTGGTTTATAAAAGTAGTCTGAGAAGATATAAAATGGGATTTTGGATTAAAAAAAGAATCTGAGGTCACGGAAAAGGGTATTTTCGATGATACGGGAAGTCTGAGAGGATAGAAAATGGCATTTCAAATTTAAAAAGGAGTGTTAGGTGATAGAAAAGAGGATTTTGGACTAAAAAAGTAGTCTGAGAAGATATGAAAGGGGCATTTTAGATTAAAGAAGTAGTCTGAATGTATAAAAAAAAATATTGCGGACTATGAAAAGAGTCTGCGAGTATTAACAATTTTTTTTGGAATTAAAAAGTATTTTCAGAGGATAGAAAAGCGGATTCTGATTTTTCAACTCCTAAACCATCAAGAACTCATTCCTTCTTCAGGAATTTAGTCAGTTGGAGTTCAATAATTCAAAGGGTGAAAATTTCTCTAAACCTTTCCTTCAGATCTCGTTTATCTTTCATGGTATCGTATGTGTTTTGAAAAAGCTGTCGGGTATTTTTTTACTGGAACAACTGGAGTTTGCGCATGGGGTGGCTATGTGCACAATACCTTTGAGTCATGAACAAGCAGTAGAACGTGCCGGTATGAAGCGGCGGTCGGACGGTTTTACCTTTCGTCCTTTCTTACTTTTTCAAAGCTTCCGTCAGTCCATACACGAGTTTAAAAAGAAAAAAAAGTGAAAAAATTTCACGTTTTCACTTCTGATTCTCATCAATCAGGGGTTGTTAGCCTTTCACTCAAAAACCTTTTCAGCCCCATTTTAAAGAAAATTAAATAGAGTGCGCGAAAATGAAAAGAATTAATGGTTTTATCTGCATTACATAAAATGGTCAGAGTCTTCGATAAGAGTGCTGATCTATATTTGATGATACTCTTTCCTCTGGTCTGAAGATTTTTTTTAGGAAGATGTAAACATTTGGAAAAGTTGAAAATACACAAATTGCGATTTATCGTTACCGGAAGTTTCAGAGATTGGAAATGTAATTTATTCCAGGTCTGAAATCTGATGTAACTTATGTGACCCATTATCGGAGAGAATTCTTTTTGAAGAGAGGATTCGAGAATGATAAGACAGAAACGTGACACCATATATATTTGTCGCGGACCTTTTCATCCTGAAATTCAAAGCAAAGTGGAAACTCAAATGTGTGAAGATAAATCACGCAAAATCGCTCAGAACATTTCCAGATCACGGAAATTCTTTCTTTCTTTTATATTGGCTGTGATTTACTTTCAACGGGATAATCGACACGACGGGAGACTCGTAGAGCTTAAAAGTGTAGTGAAAAAGTTGAAGGTAGCTTAGTTTAATATTCATCAGATTTTTATTCCATTGACCGGGAATCAAAATAGTGAGCCGGGGCGACTCGCAGTTCCTGGTGGCTCCGGGCGAGGTAGTGCTGACCCGAGGCACACGATGTGGTTTGGGGGTCGCCCTGTGGCGGATCAGCTTCCTGAAAGGTGGGAGAATCCCTTTCAGGGGAGAAATCTATGTGCAAGCTCGTAGGGTTGGCAGGTCCTTCTCGAAAATCTCCGGCTGGGGGATCTCGTCGACCTCTTCCAGGGTCTCATCCGAAGGGGCCTCGCTCGGAGGGGCTGAACTTATAGCAACGGGGAACGGATCAGAGGTATCTGGTGCGAGATCCCTCCGGGGTGAAGCTTGCAGGCAATATTGTTTCACGGAGGTGGTTGAGACCCGTTGTTCCTGGGGATTACGCTGCCCGCTATCGGCCGCGGGCAAGGTGCTGGTTGGGCTATACCCAGTCATTAGTGGGACCCTGCGTAGTTTCCTTCGTCTTCTCTTGGTTGGCAAGGGGACATATTTGTCAGGATTAGCCCGCTGATCTCTTCTGCACGGCGGCGACGCTTCGTCCAACGTTTATGCTGGCTCTTCCTGGTCCTGTACCTCTTCCTCTGGCGCCCGTCCACCTGAAGGGGAAGATGAACCGGTTGTAGTCCCGTTAATCCAGATCCTTCTGAGAAGAAGAGACCCGGTGCTAAGCTAAGAAGCCCGGAAGATAATTTATTTAATCATAATAATTAATCGCGGTAATTAATTAATCCAGATCCTTCTGAGAAGAAGGCACCCGGAGCTAAACTAAGAAACCCGGAAGATATTTAATTTAATTGATTAGTCAGTCTAATTAATTAAACCAGATCCTTCTGAGAAGAAGAGACCCGGAACTAAGCTAGGAAACCCGAAAGATATTTTAATTAATTAATTAAACGCTGTAATTAATTAAGCCAGATCCTTCTGACAAGAAAAGACTCGGAACTAAGCTAAGAAACCCGGAAAAAAATTTATTAAATTAATTAATCGCGGTAATCAATTAATCCAGATACTTCTGAGAAGAAGATACCCGGTGCTAAGCTAAGAAGCCCAGAAGATATTTTTTATCTAATTAATTAATCACTGTCATTAATTAAACCAGATCCTTCTGAGAAGAAGAGACCCGGTGCTCAGCTAAGAAGCCCGGAAGATATTTTTATTTAATTAATTAATCACTGTAATCAATTTAACCAGATCCTTCTGAGAAGAAGATACCCGGGACCAAGCTATGAAACCGCGAAGATATTCCATTTAAATAATTAATCACGGTAATTAATTAATGCAGATCTTTCTGTGAAGAAGAGATCCGGAGGAGATTTGGTTTATTTGGCACTTACAAGTTGTCCCGGTTTCACGGGGTTCACCTCCATGGCCGAGGATCCGTCAACTGGAGGAAGGAAGATCAGGGCAGACGTAGGAAAATACAAAAAATTTCTTTGTTGAGAATTAAGTTTTTTGTTTAATAGTTCACTTCTCTAAACGGAAGGGAGAACACACTGGCATCTGGAGTGGTTTGTAACACACAATAACGAGTCGCGACCCCAAATTGGTTCACCCCACGACGTCAGAACGTCGACTGACTATGCGGAGTACATTTGACGTGCAACGCGACTAGGCGGAGGCGAATTGCTGCTGCTGACCCTCGCTCGACGACGAGTGGAACGGAACTCTCGCGGTCGTGCCACTTGGCTGGTCTCCGGGACCTCGCTCTCCTGGCGCGCTCGTAGCGCCACGCGTGGAGATGCAAGGTACCATTGGCACTGGTGCGAACCGTTTGAAATGCGAAAAATCTTCGGAACGGCAATTCTGAAGAAAAGAAAACAGATTGCTGTTCCCACTAGAATACTATTTCGTAGAAACAGTATTCCAGTGGGGGGAAAAAACTGGTATCAAACTTTCTACTCTGTTCAAACTTTTGCTCTTTCTCAGTTTTGCGTTTTATATATTCGTAGCCTGACGGCTTTCTTTTAACATTCAAATTTTTGCTACAGATCTACTTTTTTGCATGTAGGGCGTAGATTGCTTATAATTTCGTATAAACTGGACGGACACTGCAAAAAATGAACAAATAGATCGAAGCGGACAAATATATAGAAAAGCCATCGTTACTGAAAATAACAAGTTAATACGTTTCGCTATTTCAGTATTTTACATAAGCATATAAGCGGTATTGGTGAGATGATAGATACTATGGCAAAAGTAATAAAAAATTAAAAATATGCTTCTCTTGAATTCTGACATGAGACATAATGGTAGAAATTGGATGATAGGTTTCTAGGATAGACTAAACGAGCCTTTAACCTTTACGCTTAGCGCTACCAATTTGTCGTCAAATTTTGACTTGATCAGCTGACGCACTGACTCACTAAATGTAGCCAAAGATCTTTGCTGTAGCGATGTAGCTGTTGGTAACTGTGGCTATTAGACATTTTAGTGTGACGTCACACTATATCGGTAAAATCAATTTCTAACAAAAAAATATCGTTTGTGATCCAGCAAGTCTAGATGTGACATCTCACTAGCTAACCTATAATAGGTTCCAAGAACTAAAATAATGTCATTGGTTAAGAAGAGCCGGATATATATCTCCATTTATTTTGAACCAATGGCATTCATTTAATTCTTGGACCTTATTATAGAATCGCCAGTCTGGTGCCGCATCTGGGCCTAAAATATCTTTGATCCAGCAAACACTGCTTGCATATACGATTTCGCATAAATATTTTCTCTGGGAATAGGTAGTCATCGATCTACGACCTAAACCAGTTATGATTAACGCGTACTATTTTTAAACCGCTAAGACATTTTAATTCGATTCTATTCAAAAGTAAATACAACATAAAACGTAGGACTCCTGTGGTGCCCTTGCTCGCCTAGCGCCCTCCGGCGGCGCCCGGCCTCGCCCCCCCCCCCCAAAGGACGGTACTGTAGGTAACGGTAATTATGTGGTGTCGATTGATCATGTGAGATTGATACTGATTTGAGTGGGCTGGGAGGTTAATTTAATTGACGTGAGGAGCAGGGTGGGGCGATCAGTGCAGCCGAGTAGTGGCTCCAGGGCAGGATAGGGAGAGAGAAGCAAGGAAGAAAGTCACGGTTGGGTAGCCACGGTTGGGTAAGGTAGAGAAGCCGAGTCAGGTCGAGCCGTGGTGGCAGACTTTAGGTATGTAACGTAGGTCGATGCAGGCAGAGGTTATTTAGAATCAGTTTGATAGATAACGGGGATAGCGAAAGCAAAGAGGGAAGGGGGTCACACCAGCAAGTATTTTGTACTAGCTGAAAATTCCTGTACAGGAACCTCGGAGGATCCTGGACATGTTGCTGGTCACGAGTTGTTTTCCTTTTATTTCCTTGAAGATCAAACTTACTATCGAGAAAGCCAAGCCACTAACGATCCCTCGCGTATTATTTCCTATGCAGGTTCACGTATAGCATACTGAATAAGTTCATGTATACTCCGTAAAGGATCCTGCGCAGAATCACTCAAAGGTTAGCTTGCATAAAGGTTTCTTTGCAGGATCATGTACGGTTTCCTTCGCCAAATTTCTGTACAGAAACCGTGAAGATTACCTGTACAGGTTCGTGTGCAGGTTCGTGTACAGGAACATGTCCAGGATCCTCCGAGGTTCCTGTACAGGAATTTGCAGCTGGGGTACGCCGAAAGGTGAGGAAAAAGGAGGGCAAAGTATAGAAAAGCGATAGGAAGAGAGAGAGATTGAGGACGGAGAGGTTAGGTTCAATCGAAAGATTTATTAATAGAAAGAGGGATAGGACAGAAAGAGGAACCAGTGAAGATGAGGTATGAGCAGTATCCACCTTAAAAAATCGGAAAATGTACAGAACACCACCGGAAAAAGATAAAAAGAGAATGGGGGAGAAAGATAAGGAGAAAGAAGAAGACAAAGTTGAACATATATAGGGCCGAGAGAAGTTGAAAACTTAACGTTAGGAGAAATGCGCAAATAATGATAGAAGTAATAGAGATGATGGAAAAAAGGCACAAGGAAAGAGGAGAGGCAATTAAACAAGAAATTAGGAAAGAAATACCGAACTGAGAAAAGAGACAACAAAGCGGAAAGGAGATAGGGAAAATTTGGAAAAAGGATACAGGCTTTAAAACAAATACTAGAAAAGCAGGAAGAGTCTTGTAAAAGGTAGCACAGCTGAAAAGTAGGATGGTAAAGATAGAAAGCTCAAACCCGGAGTTTCGAGATGGGGCGAGTGTAAATAAGGAAAAGAAAAGTCTGAGAAAAATAGAATAAATAATAGAAAGGAAAGAGAGATAGATGAAAAATGAAAAAACATAGTGATAAGGGGTTTAAGATTGAAGGGGGGGGGGAACTGAATGAAGGAGTGGATGAAGTGCTGAAAAGTATAGATGCTAAGGTGGAGATAGAGGAAGGGTGAAGTGTAGGAAAGAAAGCGGGAAGAGGGAAGAAAATAGTACTCGTGAAAAGAAAGAAATTGGATCATAAGAGGGAAGTGATGACAAATAAGTGGGTGCTATGTATAAGCTCGTAGAAAATAGAGGATGATTTGATAAGGGTGGAAATGAATATGCAGTTGGGAAACTAGAAGATAAAGGAACAGAATATAGGAAAACAAGAAATAGTAGAAAACAAAAAGAGACGAAAAAAATAGCAGGGAAGAATAAAGGATACATTACTGTAATATAGCAGGCTTGGAAAAAAAGACATGGACTTTATGAGAAATTTTGCACAATGGCATATAGCAGTGATTTTGCAGACGTGGCTTGATGAAAAAGAATGGGAAAGAGCAAGGTGAAGGTTACCAAGCGGTTACAGATGGCAGGTTCAAAATGAAATAAAGAAAAATAAAAAACGCACATCAATGGGAGGAATAGTGATGGGGCTAAGGTACGATTGTACAACAGGGAAAGATAAGAAAGATTAGATTAGGCTTATGAATATGAAAGGAGATTTTATTGCGAGAACAGGAGATAGCGAAGGAAGGGAATGGGGAAGAGAGCGAGGAAGGAAATCCAAAGACAAGATACTGAATAGGGAGGGAAAGAAATGGTTAAAGAGCTTGGAGGAGATGGGGTGGTTCATCTTGAACGTAAATGTAGAGGGGGAAGAGGAAGATGACTTTTTACACACTCAGGAGGAGATAAGGACACGGTAATTGATTATGTGATAGTGGACGACGCGACGAGATAATAGTGAACGAAGAAACTGGAGGTAGGGGATTATATGAATTCCCATCACTTTCCCGTGATGATGACATCAGAGGGAGAAAAGAGTAATAGCAATATGGCTTAAAAGAAAACAAAGGTAAAAAGAGCAGGAAGCGGGAATTAGTCAATGGAAGGAATAGAACAGTTTAAGGAAAAGGTCAGAAGTTTCAAAATTGATGAAGAAAATATGAACGAGAAGATCAAAATAATGATAGGAGAAATAAAAAGAGTATGAGAGTGCACAAGCAAAAAAAAAGTTAGTGAAGGAGGGGATAGAAGTGGATGGGATGGAGAATGTAAAAAGAAGAAGAAGAAAGTGAGAAAGGCATCATGAAAATGGAAAGAAGGGAAAGGTAGTAGAGAAGAATATAAAAGAAAGAGGAAAATGTATACTGAGTTGTGTGATAAAAAAAAAGAAGAAAATACAGGGTTTGAAGAGGAGGCGAATAAGGATGAAGAGGTTTAGAAGGTAGTAAATAGAGAGAGAAAAAGAAGGAAAAGAATAAACCAGGATACTGAGATGGTAGAATCGGAAAAATATTTTATGGATTTTCTACGAAGGGTAGAGAGAAAAGTTAAAAAATAAGGAAAATATGGTAGGGAAATAAACGAGGAGAGGGCAACGTTTAAGCCAATAAAAGGCTAAAAATTAAAGGGTAAAAGGGGCAATTATAGCAATGTTCATGGACCTAAAGGCGGCATTTGACTCAATGGGCAGAGTCGAGATAGAAAAAGTTATAGTGAAAAAGGGGATACGAGAGGGTTCAATAAAGCAGGGATTGGGAGCAAAATGACGCTCGCCACTTTTCTCTTCTCTAGGCAATGGGGCGAATACAGCAGGTCAGTATCTTGCCTCCGCCGCCTATGAGTTGAATGAGTTAACGTGATGCCATAAATCTCGTTCAGGGGAGTTGAGACATTTTTTTGGTGGGTCCCGTTCCGGGCTGAGTAAGGCGTCTATGGCTAGCTGTGGTGTTCGTCTCTTTTCGTGCAATGAAATGGACATGTGTTGAACGTTCACGCTTTGCAGTGCGTTCGCCCAACTCTCTCAAGTCTAAACGCCGCAAGGCGTGACGTGTGATATCGAAGGAAAGGCGTTTTCACTGTGCCGAGAGAACTCTCAACAAAACTCGACGCTATTCGAATCTCCGCCGCGAATGAACAGTTTTTCAGCTCCTCACCAGCTCCTCGCGGAGAAAATGGGCATAGATTTTGGAAATATAAAATTCATGTATATTTTTGAAAATTTGTCTTTCTTCGTTGAATTGAACTGGGTTTGTTGTAATACTAAATCTTTGTCAGTTTAAATATCAAGTACGACCATTTTTGTCCAGAATTCATCTTTTATGGTTGAAAATCCAAACACTTGGTTACAATGTTTGCAACTACATTAAAAATTCATCTGTATGGTTTACGAGTAATTTATTTTCTTGAAAATCCGTTTTTTGGGATGTATCTTCTTTGGTAGAAATTACATCTTTTTAATTGAAAATGGAACTGTTTGCCTAAACATTAATCTGCTTCTGTTGAAGATTGAACTATTTTGTTTTTGTTAATGATTGATCGTTCCTGGATGAATTTTACAACTTTCGATTTCCAATTACAAAATTTTTGGTTTAAATATTTCCGGTATTACACTTAACCTTAAGAAATCATATATATTTGTTGAAAATTTAACTATTTTGTTGAAAATTTTACCGCACTGGTAAAGATTAACTTCTTTTGGTGGGAGATACATTTCTGTTGTTGAAACTTGAACTCCTTTCTTAAAATGTTTTTTTTTTTAATACATTTTTCAACTCAAAATTAAAGTATTTGCTTGAAAATTCATCTTTGTAGGTTGAAATTGCAACTATTCCCTTAAGAAAAAGTATTGTAGGAAAATATATGTAAATTACGCCTATTTTTTTCCTATCATTTTCCTATCATGAAATTCCTTTACTTTTTTCGTTCTTATAGGAATTACAGGAATAAAAATAATCGCCAACAAATGATGAGAAATTCATTATCGAAACATCACTATATCAAAAATAAAAATTATTATTCTCTGATGATACTTTTTCGCAATGTTCTGGTTGTTCTCTTTGCTTGAAAATTCAAACATTTGGTTAAAAAATCATCTGTTTTGGTTGAAACTTAACTTGTTGGTGGGAAATTCATCTTTGTGATTTTTCAAGTCAACAGTTTTTTAAAATATTCCACTTATCGGCTTGAACATTCCGTTCTAAGTTTGGAAATTCTTCTCTTTTGGCAGAAAATATTTTTTTGATTGAATATTCAACTATTTTGTGGGAAATGTAATACATTTCGACTTGAAATTAATGAATATCATTTCCATTGAAAAGATCACGGGGACTTACTAGCGTGGACTAACTGATTCCCAGCTTCCAGGCTAGGAGAAACTGGAGGGTCTACCGCTGTACTGTTCAACGCAAGTGAATTGCTGTGGCGAACAGGCCTCTAAATGCTCGGGCTGTCGTTCACGTCCAGATTCACGGCTGAGCAAGGCAAGCGAGCAAGGCGAAGAAGGCGAGGAACGATTCTTGAAATCGTTTTCGATGTCCAAACTCGGGGGTAAATAGCAGTTTTGTCCGCGGTGCGGGACTTTACTTAAATTACGCAACAGATCAGGGGGGGGGGGTATTTCGTAACGATTCATTACGGTAGAGTGGGGTGGCGTGGAAGAAATCTTTAAAATTTGAAATTGAAACAAATACATCGCGGTAATTATACCGACATGTAATACCTTAACAAAGTAGTTAACAAAGTAGTTGAATCTTCACCAAAAACAGATTAATTTCTAGTCAGTCCCAGCCGCAGAAGCTAATATTTCATTAAAAAATTAATTTTCAAGAACGTAGTTCAACTTTCAAGCACATAGTTTAATGTTCAACCAAAAAAATGAATTCTGAACGACAACTCTAATACTGGCGATATTTCAACAAACAAACAAAAATGCAATTGTACATCAAGAACAGTAAACCTCACCCGAAAACTAAGAATATGCACCGAATTATCAGAATTTTTAACGGAGTAGATTACCAATAGTAATACTAAGAAGATTAAATTTTTACCAAAAAAGAAAGTTGCAAAAACACAAGGTGAATTCTTAAACAAAACAGATTGATTTTCAAGGAAACAGTTTCATTTGTAACAAAAAATATGGAACTTTCACAAAAAGACGCGAATTTGACAACAAAAAAGACGACTTTTTAACAGAATTTAAATTTCCAACTAAGACAGATTTCTCAGTAATGTAAGAAAAGAAATGTAACCAAGTTGTTCAATTTGCAAGCAAAAAAAAAGTGTTGTCAATAAAAACTAGTATAGTCGTTATTCCAACCCACAAAGACAAAGAATTTTTTATTTGAAATAAAGAAAAGTTGAATTCCAAAAAGAAAGAGT
>CAKNYM010042307.1:17580-58758 GCA_932195095.1 Andricus curvator | reverse complement strand
AGTCTAGAAAATTCCAGAAGCATTAGAAAAAGACAGTCAATAAAGGCTATAGGCTATCTCTCTCTAAGGTACCTAAGGTACAGAGGTACTTGCGCTTAGGTAGAGTCAGTTCCTTTTCGGCCGTCGCACGACAACTACCCCTTCGCAACGCTTGTCATAGGTAAACAATAAATGGTATTGTTAATGGTTAAATTTTGTGCATTTATTAACATTCCGTAACACCCCCACATTATATCAAATGTATATTACATTTATTTGTGTACTACCGTAAAAATTGTATATTATTATATTATTATTATTATACCATTAAGCCATTTCCCTTTCGGGGTAGGCGTGCATTTCAATAAATGTATATTATCACAATTCATAATGTGTACTGATATTAAAAACAGACTTATTTTCCTTGTCTTGTTTTTATAATTGAAAACAGTGCGCATCCTATAAAAAAAATTTTTGTTATGCATGTTATTGCAACTTGATTCGTTTTTCAATAAATTTAATTTGTTTATGTTCAAAGTTATTTTTTACGATTTGAACCAAAAATATGCATTCTAACGTAAAGTGGTTCTAAGAAAATTTGTAAATGTAATTTAGACGAAAAATTTTGTTAGATAAAATGTTATTGTAGCGTGTATATGATCGTTTTTCCAAAAAGTTAATTTTTTTATTTTAAATGTATTTTTCTAACAAATTTCTAGATCTTTTTCGGTTGGACAAGTTTTGTCTATTTATCTTTTTTCGTACCTTGCTTCGTTTTTCCACATGCAATTGTTTTTATTGTTGATGTTATTTTTCACGATTGAAACAAAAATTACGCATCTGATCAAAAAATGATTAATCAAACATGTATAGCTCTTTTCTGAGTGAACAACTTTTGTCTATTAATTTTTTTCGTGGTTTGTGTCGTTTGTCCAAAAATTTTATTTTATTATTAAATCAGTTTTTGACAAATGAAACAAAAACTACGCGTCCCATCAAAAAGTGATTAATAACAAATTTGTAGATCTTTTTTTAGTGCAAAATTTTTATCAATACATATTTTTTCGTATCTTGTATATTTTGAACACAAAATGGAATTTTTGATTTTTCATTATTTTTTTGTGCGATAAAAATTTGAATTTTCGATATTTCAAGAAAATTAAAAAAAGTCTCATAACAATATTGTAAGGAATTCAAAAAGAAACATTTTTTTTTCGCTTGAATTTTTTTCATATCGTGCGTTGTTTGGCTTAAAATGTTGATTTTCGTTTGTTTTTTGGAATTTTGTAAATGCTATAACTTCAGTAATTTTTGTTTTATCAAAAGAAGTCACTAAAATAAATGGTTTGTATTTTTGAGTACTACGAACGTCTGTACATAGAATTTTTGAATTTGAAAAAAAGTGGTCTCAAAAATTTTGAAAAAGCGCTCACTTTTTGAATTTTTCTCCAAAACGCCTGGCTAACGAACTTGACCTTCATTTTGGGACACTTGAAAAGTATACCAAAGCCCAATCCAATCTGTCAATTCTTTCGAAAGTTATCGTTGTAACAATATAAAAATCTACATACATACACACCCACATACATTCATACAGACACATTCGCGAAAACCTGTTTTTTGGGTTCAGAATGTCTCAAAACGTGGACATCTGACAAAAACGGAGGGGGTCAAATTTTACACAAATCTAATACCTTCTCTGACGAGAATGTAAAAACCACTTTTTTTAAATCAAGCTTTTTATACTAAATTCATGTTTATGTTACAGGCAAAGTCCGATGTGCCGGCAGACCGCAGTCTGCCTGGTCCCTCCGCGAATTGACTGAGCGGTGTCAGGCAAAGTCCGAATTAGCACTTTCACTTCGGACTCTGCCTGGTCAAATCGCGAAGTGCCCGACAGGCTCAGGCAAAGTCCGGAGTAAAAATAAAACCTTTGGGGTTTACTTTTCCCGCTGCACAGTGGGCTGGCTCGGGAGTTTACAATTCAAAATTGTCTACAGGTCGCAATTGTGAATGGATTTAAAGGTTTTTTTTTTAAATGATCAGCAGTACATTTTTAAGAAAGCTTATGGAGTATATTTATCAATTTTTGTTTCAGTATAATTATTTATTCAATGCAATTTTTTTTTCTAGAGAAAATAAAAATATAATCTCTATTTTTAATTTTTTTATAATTTTATAAATTTTTTTATAAATTTATAATTATTTTTAATTAAAAATTCAAATTATGTATTTTATCTATTATCTCCTGTGTTTAGAATAATACTTATATTAATAATATGATTAACAATACCAAATTATTTTAATTTATATTATTTAAATTTAAATTTATTATTATTATTATGTTTTTTAAGATTATTTTATTATTTATTTTATTATTATTATTATCATCATCAATAAATTAATATAATAATAATTCCAAAAAAAAAATACAAAACTAACAAAAAATGCCTTCGACATGTTGGGCTGTAACCATCTTAAGCCTGAGACATTAATTGTCAACAATAATGTGGATGTGGCGACCCCATCGCCCGAGAGCTCCGGCTCTTGCAGTCAGCCACGTTGCTTTGGGCTAACTCCCCAATGCAATGAATTATGCGGTTACGACACCAGTATCGCGCAGTGCCACCCACAATAGGCCTCTCTCGGATGGAGGCCATGGTTCAGTTGGGAGTGGCAATAGGACCGAACCGAGGCGACGACCAGGCAATGGCCCCGGACAAACGCGAGAACATCGATTTAAATGGTCAGACCAACTCAGGAGAGATATCCTTACCTGTTGGCAAAGAAGCTCACCGGCGCGAAGAGGATTCATGCAGAGGTTACATGACCGTTGGGTCAATATGCACCCGGAATATGCTCATCAAACGCCTCAGTATTTAAGAGATCAGGTATCCTTTTTGCGAAAAAACGGATATGAAGCTCTTTATCAACAAGAAGAAGAGCAACATCCTCCATCGAACATTCCACCCGTTTCAGCAAGACCACCTTTGCAGATAGCCGATAATGCTAACATGAGAAATAGGAGATCTATCCACCAAAAAGTCTTTCTCAGGATGGACAAATTAGCTGAAGCTAATACTGCTCTCCCCGATCTGCTCCCCGAAGATGTTAATCTCTGGAATCTGAACTGCGTTGTTTACGAGAAGGCGGTGTCCTTGCTTAGCGACAGTAGAAGTAACGAAACTTCAGTACGTTTGAGTAAGACTCGCGAGCGTATTGCACAGCTTCAATTCAAAATTGAAACGTCGAGACGGCATGCATCAAATATTCAGTGCGTGATTAGCTACATAACATTAAATAAAAAATTCACTCCAAAAGTTAGGGCACTTGCTCGAAACTTGAGGAAAGCAAATCACACGCTGAACAAGTGTAAACTGTTGACCATCAAGCAGCACTGGACGCAAAAAGTAAGATCTCTTTCAACAGCGAAACAGCGCCTTGAACGGCGAGTAAAGTGGATTCAGGAAAATTCCACCTTTTCTACTCATCCTTCCCGTCTGTTCAATAAAACGTCACGTGCCGTTAAAAATCCGCCTAGTCGAGAAGAGATTCAAGTCTTCTGGGAACAAGTATATGGAGATACTTATCAGCTAAATGAAGACGCTTCAGATATATCACTCTTTCGTAACTTTTGCCAAAGGCAAAGGTTACAAGGTCCAGAGGAAGAGTGTCCACTAATTACTGCTGAAGAAGTGAAGAAAGTTATCGCTAGAACTAAGAACTTTTCAGCGCCCGGGCCAGATAAAATCAACAACTTTTGGTGGAAGAAGTTTACTTCTACGCACCAACATCTAGCTCGTATATTTACTACTTTCTTAAACGGAGAACAACCAGTCCCGCAGTGGCTAGTGGAAGGACGCACGGTATTGATTCCTAAGACTGGAGATTTGTCAAGTCCAAAGAACTACAGGCCCATAGCTTGTTTAAACACCAGCTACAAGCTATTCACTGGCATCCTCAAAGAGAGGATATTAACATCTATCGAGCCGGTATGGAGTGCAATAGTTGAACAACGTGGATGCAAGAGAGGTCTGGCAGGTTGCAGGGAGAACCTGTTAATAGACAGGTGTATCACCAAGGACTCGATCAGGTATCGACGCAATCTGTCCATGGCTTGGATTGACTACCGTAAGGCATTCGATAACACGAACCATGAGCTACTTATTAAGCTCATTGAATGCATGGAGGTGCATCCAAAAATATTGAGATGCATAAAAGAGCTTATGCTCTTGTGGCGGACAAGATTTGTCATAACATCTGACAAAAGACAAGTGACTACAAGCTATATCACATATAAGAGGGGAGTCTTCCAAGGAGACTCTCTAAGTCCGATACTTTTCTGCATCTCCCTCTTGCCTCTATATATTGTGCTCCGAGGCAAAAGCTCTGGATACCTATGTGGCCCGCCGAACAAAAGAGAACATAAGGTCAACCACCTTTTATACATGGACGACCTTAAACTCTTTGCTTCCTCGAAAGAGGACCTTAACATCCTTGTGGAGGCGGTAAATAGGTACTCTAAAGCGATTGGCATGAGCTTCGGACTGGACAAGTGTGCCTGCGTCCACCTACACCAAGGAAGACTAGAAACTACATCATCGGGTCACGATCAGGATGTTCAACTCATCGGCGGAAATACCATTCAACATCTTGGTATTGGAGAAACATACAAGGATTGGTAGCTCTAAAAAAGTATCCAGAGGTGAAACTTCATCTCCAACTGTCCCGTCTGCCGCGTAAGATCATCCGCGGCTAGAGACCTGACTCCAAGGAACAGTGTTGCCCGATGTTTTCTCGCGTAAATTTCCCGCTCTTGCTTACCTTCTAGGACAGAAGGAGCAGAAGCGGATGACGTACACGTTCCAGTTGCGTCGGGATTGGTTGCTTTTAAAGAACCATGATCGTAGCTTCCGGAGCCTACAACTTCTGATATAATAATATAATAACAATAATTGGCAAATAAAAAATCTGTCTTTGATTAAAATAGGCAAATTGAATATCTGGTTTTTAAATGGTTTATAACAACAATGATTTTAATTATTGAAAGTTTTTGGATTATATATTTTATTTTATTATAATTATATATTATTATTATATTATATTATTGTTTTTATTGTTATTGATAATCTAATTATTACAAATAATAGACTCGTGACTTGTATGGAATTTATAGTCTGTAAATTCGCTTTAAATAAAGTAACTAAATAAAAGGGCGGTAGGAGGGAGTGGGGAGAAAGATTTTCCATTAGTTACGAAACTAATACGACATTCAAAGGAAATTTTATTTTGAAGTGTAATTGCTAAGAATGAGTTTTTAAAAATGATATTTGGTGTCCAAAAACTCTCAATAATTAAAATCATTGTTGTTATAAACCATTTAAAACCCAGATATTCAATTTTCCTATTTTAATCAAAGGCAGATTTTTTATTTGCCAATTATTATTATTATATTATTATATCATATTATTATTATTGTTGACAATTAATTTCTCAGTCTTAAGATGGTTACAGCCCAACATGTCGAAGGCATTTTTAGTTAGTTTTGGATTGTTTTTGTTTGAATTATTATTATATTAATTTATTAATGATAATAATAAAATAATTAATTTATAATAATTAATTGTTAATTTCATTATATTATTGTTATTGTTATTGTTATAAATAATCTAATTATTACAAATAATCGACTGGTGACTTGTACGGAACATATAGTCTGTGAATTCGCTTTAAATAATCGGCTTTTCCTGAAAAGGCTTGAATTCGGAAATTATTTGCACTAAAGAACAATAAAAATATTAAAAATGAATTATTTATGTTTTCTAAGTACATCTACGTTAAATATGATACATATCGAAATTATTTTTTTATTTTCTTTAGAGAAAAAAACTTGCGTTGAATAAATAATTATACTGGAACAAAAATTGATAAATATACTCCATAAGCTTTCTTAAAAATTTACTGCTGATCATTTCTAAAAAAAAACGTTTAAATCCGTTCACAATTGCGACCTGTAGACAATTTTTAATTGTAAATTCCCGAGCCAGCCCACTGTGCAGCGGGAAAAGTAAACCCCAAAGATTTTATTTTTACTCCGGACTTTGCCTGAGCCTGTCGGGCACTTCGCGATTTGACCGGGCAGAGTCCGAAGTGAAAGTGCTACTTCGGACTTTGCCTGACACCGATCAGTCAATTCGCGGAGGGAGCAGGCAGACTGCGGTGTGCCGGCACATCGGACTTTGCCTGTAACATTTACATTAAATTCAAGTGAATTTAATTTCGAAGAAGTTAAAATAAATGGAATGAATTTGTTTCCGAATATATTTAGTTGGGTAGAATGTTTTCATCAATATTATTAAAATCATTAAGTTTAATTCCGTTTGAATTAATTACAAATCGACCGAATTCCCGTATATTCTATTACAGGGGTCTCCAAAGGTAGATCCTGTATCTACTGGCGATCCCAGGCCAATAGGTCGGATCTACTCAGCTTTGACCCAGAACTGTCAAAATCCTTTACCTGATTCGAAGCCGTTTGGGACCCTTTCAAAATTTTCTCTCAGTTTCCCTTCGAAAAAAATGGTAGATCTTGAAAAAGGTCGGGCGATCCTGGGTCACGCTGCACCTATGGATTGTGGAGACCCCTGTTCTATTAAATTAAAAAGTTCTGTATTCCATTGAAGTTATCCACCATAAATTGAGTTGCATTCATTTATATTGATAGAAGGGCCATTGAATTCAAAATACATTGTTTACTTAGAACTTAAAATTTAGTTCTCTACACCGAAAGAACATACTTACTTTTCTCGTATGATCTCGTCTCACGCTACGTTAGTATGGGTTAGTTCAAACTATGACAGCACACATTCATACTTATTTAGTGTAGAGGTAGCACGATACAAAAATACGTGTGATACCATTAATTTGAAGTCTAAACTGTATGCTCTGAGAGTAACAACGCGACGAGCTAATGCCTTGAACGCATGGGGACCATACTATTTTAGTATGGATCACAAGCGTTCCGAGTAAGATTACGCTCATCACACTTATTCACTCGTTGCTCACCTTACTATAATAGTATGGAGTTTTCGAATTTCGAGTATGAGGCCTGTAATGCGTTGAATTCTACGCTGTTGTACATTAACAGCATGTCAGCTGTAAAAATTCATGAAGAACAAGTAGGAGCGCAGTGATGCTTTTCCATGGATATTGTTTGAATTTTCTGTACGAACTTTAAGCTATTAAAGCTCGAAATTCATACCGTCTTACCATGAATAGGTCAAGCATCAAATTAATGGATCTCTCATACATAAAACGTAAGTATGTTCTCTCGGTGTAGAGAAAATGTAAATTGAAAATCTAAGAATGTTAAAAGATAAGAGGTGAAATGAGAAAAATTAAATTAATAATTAAAAGACAAAAAAATAAACGTTAAGAATGACAAGTTAACAAGGGATAAAATGTGTAAAAGGACAAAACAGGAAGTTAAAAATCGGAAAGTGTAAAATAAAAGGTGAGAAGTAAAAAAAGAAATAGTAAAAAATAAAATTTAAATTAAGTGGAAGAAATTGAAACGTGTATTTTCAAATCCTATAAATGGAAGTTTACCTAGGGAAGGGGAACTAACGTCTCCAATTATTTTCTGCATGCTACAACGCCGGCGCACCATCCCCACCACTACTGCACTTAGGCCCAACCCACTAATGCATGACGATGATCCCACTCGTTGAATCGTTGATCCTCCTGTTCTATCAGTCATATTTCGCCAGTCGATCCATGGACTGGTCCTTGCACTTTGCCGAAGTAATTTCAATATTTTTTTGGTTTCTGGCCAACAGGTTCGGCGTGAAAGATGTAACGTTAAAACTGTAAAAGGACAAAGCATGAGAAATAGAAAAGTGTGCAGTGACAAGCTTAAATGTATAAGAATATAAGTTAAATGAGAGGAATCACATGTCATTATTTTCTAACCCTACACTATAAACAAAAATTTTTGTAACTTTACCACTGCGTTTTTGTAATTATACCCAAACTTGTGAAATTACTTTCTTCATAGTAGTGAACTTACTAATTTTAAATGAAAAAACATCACTTTCAATGTAGTAGTTTCATAAGATTTTAAAGAGGTAAATTCATAAAATCTTATGAAACTACTACATTGAAAGTGATGTTTTTTTATTTAAAAATAGTAAGTTCACTACTATGAAGGAAGTAATTGTACAAGTTTGGGTATAATTACAAAAACGCAATGGTAAAGTTACAAGAATTTTTTTTACAGTGTATTAATGAGAAGTCAAGGTAAGTCACATATTTTTTTGGTCTAAAGTTGAGAAAGCGAATCGAGGCAAAGGAAGTTTGAAATCGATTAACAGTTTTTCCTCGTGCATTGGGGTCAAAGTTTGAATTTATGACCAATTTTCTTGCCAGAACAATTATGGCAGATTTTTTGTTAGGGAGCGTTTACATATTACATAACATTACAAAGGTGGGGAGGGGGTTCTTGTTTCGTTACGGTTTGTTATGTGGGAGGGAGGGGTATTTTGACCCGATTACGTAACATTTTTAATTCATGAATTTTCTGCAACATCAACTTTGTATACCAACATTTCTAAATAAATAATTTTACTCCATCATAAAAAAAATTTCTAAACGTTTCTAAACATTATTGAGAGAAGAGAAAATTCAAATTGTAAATGATTGTTTAATAATGGGAATTAATTATGTTCTTAACAGTTCGTGTTATATGGAAACGATAATAATTTTAAGTTTTAAATATTTCAAAATGTGTGGGAAAATAATATGGAAGACTTTGAGATAATTTTTGTAATTTTTCAGGATTTAAAAAATTCTTAGGTAAATTGAATTTGGCAGGGTATCAAGAGAATGAAAAAAATGTTTCTAAGATTCATGGGAAAATTTTAAGTGATCGTTTTGTAATGAATTCTGATAGAAAATTTAAAAAGATTACAAGACATTTTTAATTATTTTATAAAATTTTTAAAAAGAGTGTAAAAGATTTTAAAACAAAATTTTGGCATATTATATAATTTTAGAAAAAAATTGAGTAAGTTTAGGGATATTCAGAAGTTTAACGAAAATAAACAAAAAATTTACGTTCCTAGGAAAAATAAAATAATTTTTGATTTCAAAAAATTAATTTTGAGAGATTATTTAAAAAGATTTCAAAAATTGTCAAAGAAGAATCTGAAATATTTGAAGGAAATTTTTTTAATTTTAAAAAAATTCAGGAAAAATTTGATTAATTTGTAAAGATGAACTTAAAAAGAAAATTAAAAAAACGTTTTTAAACATAACAAACGATTTCGAAAAAGAGTGTAGAAAATTTTAAAGCAAAATGTTTCAATTGGTAAGAATAAAAGGCCCAAACAAAAATCAAGTAAATTGAAGAAATATTTAGTAGAATTGAAGAGATTCAAAAACAATTTTAAAATCTAAAAGACTTTGAGAAATGTAGATTTTTGAAGATTTCAAAAATAATCTTTAGAAGCTTTAAAGGAAATTCGCAATGTGTCAAGAGAATAAGCAAATGTTCGTAAAATTCCTGGGAAAATTTAGAATATTGTAAGACAATTTTTTACATTTTGAATGATTTTTCCAAATTTTAAGAAAAATTCGAGTCAGTTAAAAATATTTTTAGCAATTTAAAACGTTTTAAATAGATTAGAAATATTCGAGAACTTGGAAACATTTCCGAAAATTTATCAAATATATTTTTAATTTGTTTAGGAATAGTCCTAAACATCTTTTAGAAAGACTCGAATTTATCCTAATATTTTGTGATATCGTATATAATAAAAATATCTTCTTTGAAACTTCTAGATTCTTTTTTGGCACATCTGAAATATTCAGATTTTTTTTTAAATTTCTCAAAAATCTTATAAAAATGATATCTATATAAATTTAAAATCAAACTGATAATACTTATATACATATAAGAGTCTCTAACGTCCGAGAATCCAAAATAGGAGAAAAAAGAAGAACAACAAAGTTGTATCAACTCTATCGGACAAGTTTATTAAAATTTTTAAAAAGCTCAACGTTTCAGAAACACACCATTTCCATCATCAGGGGAAACCAAATTATATAAATGACAAAGTTATGAAAGTCCTAGTCGTCATTTTTGGAGTAGAGTTTAATAATTGAAAACAATTTAAATAGTCAGAAGTAATTTAAAAAAAATATATCGACAACTGTCGAATAAAATAATAATTTATGAAATTTCATGTTTCAATTCAAATGAAATTTCAAAAAGTTTGTGTGGTGAATAAAATAAAAATAATTTTAGAATAATTATGAAAAGACAGATTGTAGATATTTTTAGTCGAGTTAGTAATATTACAAGGAAGGATATCATATTTACAACAGTTGATAAGAAAATCTTTCCTAGCATGTGTATCTCTGATGTCCTGGTTAATGTTGATCCAATTCTTGACGTTAAAGAAAATGTCAGAATCGTATTTCTGTTTAAGTTTGTTCAGAAAGTTCATATTTAGGCACAATTCTAGTCCATGTGCAATCAAATATAAGAGTCTCATTAAGACTTATCAAGAGAATTAAGAGTTCGTAACTATTTTATTTATATAATTTGGTTTCCCCTGATGATGGAAATTGTGTGTTTCCGAAATGTTAGGTTTTTAAAAAAAATTTGATAAACTTGTCCGATAGAGTTGATACAACTTTGTTGTTCTTCTGATAATACTTATTTTCTTGTTCTCAATTCTCAGAATTTAATTTCAACTCAAATGTAAGTGTTCGAAGACTTTTCAAACAAAATAGTTATTTGAAATTTGTATGTTATATATTTTTTTAAACTTATTCTCGAGTGAACTCGGTTTTTGATCATAGCCACGGACTAAGTCAAGTGGCTGATGTGATGAGGATATTATAAGTTAATTTAATACGATGTCTGAAATCTTCTGCGATGGTGTTGTAGGTACAAAATTAGGAACATAGTGTAGTTTGGAGTTCGTATTTTACCACTGTTATCCATACACAGCGGCCGCGAACGTTGGAGGTGACAACAGTTGCCTCTGGATGATTTCTTAGAGCTACCATCTGTATGTTATATTATTATTATGTTGTATTCTTTATGGTATTGAACTTATATTAGATAACTTAACTTATATTAGAAAACTTAACTTATATTAACTTCAATATTTGTATGACTGAAAAAATATTGAAAAAGTATTCAGTTTTATGTCAAAATATTGTTTGATTTATTTCTGGATAATACTTCATGTTAAAAAACCATTTTTTTATTTAGGAGACAAAAGAAAATGTTACGGTTTGTTACATGGTGGAAAGAGGGGGTTAAAAGATCGAAAATAATGTTACGTAATATGTGGACGCTCCCTTAGTAAAAAAATGTATAATCAGAAATTTAAAAAAATGGCGTGGAATCTTTAATTTTTTGAAAATGCGCAAAGAACACGCTTTTTGTATTTGGTTAATTGCAATTTTTTAAATTGAAAGTACAGTGCCTGAAATTTCTTTAAATGAATTCATAGAATCATGCCCTTATTGCATTTACAAAAAATGCTTACTTCATAAAATATCTTGTTTTTCTAATTGTATATAATTGTATATATCAACGGCCATACCACGCTGGAAACACCAGTTCCCGTTAGATCACTGAAGTTAAGCAGTGTTGGGCGCGGTTAGTACTTGGATGGGTGACCGTCTGATACTACTGCGTTGCTGTTGGCGGCCGTGGGTGTGGTGAGCCCACACTTGTAGTTATTTACTACAAGAAACTATCCACCTAGAAACACTACCCGAATCGGGTAGTGTCACACTTACCCCTAGAGGCTCGCCGAAAGGGAAATAGCTTAATGGTATATAATAGCTCACGACTATTTCGCCTGATTCGACTGGCGAAATAAGTAGAGAGCCCTATGTTTTGCGAAGCGCATGATAGAATGTCAGAATTGAATACAACTTGAAATCTTTGCGACTTATGATTTAAAATAAACACGATTGCTCAACGCATTCAAACGCATAATTTTGACATTTTCGCATAACTTTGAAGTTGGTATCACATTTTTTTACTTGAAACAAATGGTAGATACTTATATATTTCATTATAATTTATTACAATTTGACAGTGCATATATGTTTATTTCATGAAATGTGAGTGTAAAAATTAGGCAATGATCTTTTGTTACATTTTCAATTTTTCCGTTATTACTAAAATATAGATTAGGTCGACTGATAATATAGGACTATAGGTGATCCTCAAAGACATTTGGTGTTAGCAATTATTACGTGCTAATATATTCGGCTGTTTTGTAATTATAAAAATGAATATATTGCGCCTAAATTTTGGGAAATGGTTCAAAATATATAAGGGCACGTCTGTCTGGTCCATTTGAGTTTTTATTTTATTTAAATAATGCAATTTCATTAATTCTATTTTATTTAGGACTCTAAAGCCCTGTTCTCACTGTCATTGTCATTATATATTAAAAATTAATAAAATTGCATTATTCAAAAACAAAATAAAAGCTCAAATGGGCAGGACAGATGTGCCCTTATATGTTTTGAAACTTTCCCAAGGTTTCAACACAATATTGAAATTTTTTAATTTATGAAGCCGCCGAATGAGACAGACTGTCCTAAAATCCTCAATCGGAAATTTCTTTCCTTTGATGAGAAAATGATTCTCTACCTTTGCTAGATTAAAATGTGGTTAACATTATGACCCTTGAAGTTCCGATTTTATGATCATGTTGAGATTAAATATTCGAATTGATTCCTATAAATTTTTTTTAAATTATGAGACTTTTAGGAAATATCACTTACTCTACAAGCAATCCATTAATGGGATTGAAAAATAATTTTCAACAAATATTTGTCCTACAATTATAACATATTTTCTTAAAATTAATAAATCGTTAAAATCTTGTAGAATAAAAAGATGGTTCTACTTCTACTGGTTTGTAGTTTGAGTAGAGAAAATGAAGGTCGGGGAAAATATGGATAGCTGGAAAAGTTTGTTTAACATATTGCATAAGCAAGACTAAACAAAACTTTTCCAGCTCTCCAGATTTTCCTCGATGTTGATCATTTTTACTCAAAACAGTTGTGTCGGTCTAACTAAAAAGTCACTTTAATTTAATTTGCCCTGACGCAGATTTGTAGATCTGGTCAGTTAGTTTATTTGAAACCGTAGCCCTGCCGTGTCGGTCACGGGATGTATGAGTACAATCTATGCCCTTATCTTAAAAAGGGAGGGAGTGATATCTATTTTTAGCCTACGAAACAATTCTTTTGTATAAAAGAGCCTTTATAAAGCTTGAGTATTCCTACTTATTTGTTCTAGCTTTACACCTCCCCTGTTAGAGTGATTTTCTCCTGAAATTCTTTTGTAGGTGACAACTTGTGATATCATTTCATTGTTTATCTTATTGGTGGTACATAAAAAATTAATACAGAGGTTAGGAACACATTTTCGCATTAATTCGCAGACTCCGCATTCATAAAGTGCAAATAGTGAAATAAGGATTAACACAATGCCTAAGTAAGATATAATGTCCGTTGCCTTTTCTTTCCAAGAATGAGGTCGAGTATACTCTGTACATTATTACAAACAGTTTCTAAAACATAAAATAAACCGATCAAGCTATTGGTAGTAGGGCTTTAAACTATTAGCGTGTGCAGTGTACAAGCCATTTGCTTTCTAATTTTGTTGCTTTGCTATCGATAACACTAAATCTCCTGATTCAAAAGAGGATTACTGTTGATTATCCTTGCATATTGCTGTCTTTGTAATCGTTCCTGTGTTTTCTGAATGGCAGTCCTTCTCTCTCCCCAATACTCCTCATGTTTTTCTCGCCAAATGTCTAAAAATTCTTGATGGGTTAATGACGTCGGTGTTGTTAAGGCTGAAGGTAAATTGGCTTTTCTTCCGAAGGTCATTTCAAATGGCGTTAATCCTGTTTTTTCGTGAACTGCGGTATTAAATGCATGCCATATTATATTCAAGTTTTGGTCCCATTCCTTCTCGTTGTCGGCCATGTACGTCTTTAACATATCTTTAATTATTCCGTGAGTTCTCTCAACTACTCGATTATTTTGTAGATGGAAAGTAGTTGTTTTAATGTGCTTGATTCTAAGAAGGTTTTCGAATTTTTGAACCAATTCCGATACAAAGTTAGCGCCTTGGTCAGTTAGGATGTGCTTTGGAGAAGAACATATGTAAATGTAACGATCCAACAGATTAGTTAGTATTCTTTTACTAGTCGCTTCCCATAGTTGTATAAGAGTTATAGTGAGCACGTGTTGAATGGATAAAATATATGTGTTTCCACTTAGTGTTTCCGGCAATGCAGGTTATACCGTAAAGGGCACTTCTACCCAAGTCGGGCAGTTGTACATTAAAATGGGCAGTTCTAAAAGTCAAAATGGGTAGTTGTAACATTTTTCTTCTATTCGTGTTACAAAATTATACATTAAATTAAAAATTTGAAGGAAATTTATATTATCAAAAATTTCTAAAATGAACGATTATTGGTATTAATTTCCGAATAAGCGCAAACATTATTGACAGAGAATTGTTCAAGGAAAAATTATGAGAAAAGTATTAAGCACAACAAATTGGTGAAGCAAAGACCTTTTTTTTAGGTATTTGTATGTTCAGGTTGGGCAGTTCTAAATTTTTCTTAGGGATACCCTGCGGCAATGCACCAACTTCAGTTTTTAGCGTTGGTATGCTTGACATATTTTAACGAAGTCGATTACGTCTTTTTCTATATTTTCCCAAGATCTTGTTCGCGTAGCCTCGTGATAGTTTTATTTTCGCCAAAGTGACCAGTAGCCACGTTTCCGTGTGTCTCCCTCAATAAGTTGTATTTCTCTTCTTAACTTAATTCTTTATCAGTTCGTTCTCACAGGAAAAATGTATGCTCTGTGAATTTTGCCTGTAGTAGAAAATTCAATATATCTCCGATTCATACTCGTTGCGTAACGTTAATTAAGGCATCCTCAATATGAAATTTAAGTACGCTCCAGGTTTTGTTTCTGGTGAAATCTTTAATTTTGATATAGAGGAGTTTGATCCATTTATCTTCGTCATAGTCTGGTAACGAAATTCTTAGGAAAGAAAAAATATTGTATTTGCCAATTTTAATCTAATTATTTTCGTGGGTAATAGGTTTGATTTTTAATTTACTGGGCAGGCGGTTCTTTTTCCAGTTTGCATCATTCTTTTGAATTTCTTTTTCATCTGCCGGTTCGTAATTTCGCAATCTTTTAGAAATCGGTACGTTATCTAAACCTGATGATGATATATCAGCCTCATCGACTTCTTGGGAGTCATTTTTCTTTTGCTTTTTTATACACGACCTTGTGCATGTATGCTTCCATCTGAAATCTCTAGCTCATTAATCGATCCGTTTGTATTATGAATTTACGTCCGAGAATATATTGTCGAAGCCGCTTAACTGCCCAGACGATAGCTAAAGTTTCTTTTTCGGTAGTGCTGAAATTTAGCTCAGGTTCATTTAGAGTTCTTGAGATGTAGCAGAGATAATCTTTTAATGTTTTAAAACTTATTTCGCAAGATGGCGTCCAATTCAAGGGTTCATTTTTCTTCGTCAGTTCTGTTAGTGGTTTAGCAAATGTAGAGAAGTTTTTTGAATGAATTTTCGGTAATATCCAGCTAGTCCTAAGAAAGACATGTCTTCTTTTTTTTCTCGGGTCTATTGTAATTTTGGACAGCTGATAATTTATATGGGTTTGGTTTAATACCGTTTTCTGTAATCACGTGTGATTTTCGTTGTGTTCTTGGAATGTACTTCCAAAGATAACGATGTCGTTTAGATGAGCGAAGTATATTTTTCCTACCAGTCCTCTTAATGCTGTGTCCATCTTTCTTTGAAATGTGGCTGGAGCATTTTTGAGTCGGAACGGCATGCGGTTGTAGTAAAAATGACCTTCATGTGTAGAAAATGCGGTATATTTTTTAGAGTTCTCGTTCATGGGAATTTGGTGAAATCCTCAGCTCAGATCGAAGGCTGACAAGAATTTTGCTTTTCCAAGGTGGTCCAGAATTTCATCAATTACAGGAAGTGGGTAGGCATCTCGATCTGTTTTTTCTCGTTCAACTTGCTAAAGTCAATGACAAGCCTCCATTTAGGTTTTCTCTACGAGTTGCGTTTTTTCGGGACTACCCAAAGTGGGGAATTAAATGGTGAGTCCGACGATTCTGTTATTCTTTTAGTTAACATTTCATTTATCTGATTTGAAATTTCTTCCTTATGGCATTCCAGATGTCGAGGTTGACGTATATTAATGTTCGCTTCGTCTTTCACGACTGTTTTATGTGACGCTAGACTTCTGCAGGTTAGTGGATCTCCTTGTAGTGTGAAAATGTCGTGATAAGAGATAGAATCTTTTGTATCTATGTTCTATGGGCAACTTCTATATGTTCAAGCCTCAAATTTCCGTTCAATAATTTTAATCAAGCATTTGATTCCTTCTGTGTAATGTAGGTTATACGCTTTTCTCGTTCTGGGACAAAATTGATAAACTTATAGTTTATCTCTTTATCACTTAATCTCACGTCCGTTTCGGTTTCGTTAGTAACGGGAATTTTAATTTGTGAGTGAACAATCCGGTAAATGGAATTTGGAATGTAAAGATTATCTTCTATGAGAATGTGCTCCTACTTTTTATTTGTTTCCACGGTTATCATTTTTATGGTATTCTTTGGGATAAGGATACCGTCATAATCCAAGGGGTAGACCTTCCTGGGTTTTCGGAAATTTTTCTGGTACAATTACAAAGACATGTTCTTTCCCTTGAAACTTAAATTTGGTGACATCGTTTGTCCGGCGCTTCCTCATTAAAAACTCTTTTTTTAACGGAATCCGCTGGTGTTTTTTGTTAACGCAATTTTCTTTTAATAGATTAATCGATGCGCTACTATCAACTAACAATTATACTGGTTTAGTTGCTCTGGGTGACTATCCTCTGATAGAATATAATCTTCCAGATGTTGCTGATACTCTGTCTCCAATTCCTCAGTTTCTTCTTAGAGATAAGTTATACCATCCGGAGGTTGGCCTCCCGAGCCTTTCGTGTGAAAATTCGTAGCTTCGTAGAATTTGGAGTTAAGGGTTTCAAAAGGATTTTTATTGAGGTTTGTGCGGATAGGTAACTGGGGTTTAATCGTGTTTTTTGATTGGCGAATTTTACGTCTTTCAGCTGACCGGACTTCTGATTGGATTGCCATTTGTTGTGCTTCTCTAACATCGCTGGGATTTTTGCTCGAAACTGGGTCTGAAAGTTCTTCTCTTAAATTCATGATGTATTGTTCGAGAACTGTTTGCTCTTAATTTTTCATGAAAATTTTTCGTTCATTTGTTAAAGGATTTTTTGATTGTACAGCATACAACAGTCCGTGCATTCTTTGGTTGAATCTTGTATTGAAATTCTGCGTACTTTCCCCAGCTCCTTAGAGTACTTGTGAGAGTTTGGTGCGATGTGTATCTAGTAATCCATAGTAGTTCCAAAATTAGTTCCAAGAGCTTTAAAAAGATCATCATATTCTTGGATGGATAAGAAACGAAAATATTTCCACGCTTCTTCTTCGTTTTTTCTGCAATGATCCAGTCTAATAAAACTCCTGGATTTGTGCACTGTGATATAATCCTTTTTACAAGAGTGATAAAGGGTTCAACTCCCATATCGTTTTGTCCATTAAATTTTTTAATTAATGTAACCGCGTCTCTCGCAAGGATAGTTTCGCTTGTGATTGTTATTCTGTCATTCGACCTTTGTGGAAGCCTGTCCCTTGCGTCTCTTTCGTTTGAAAAACTTTATGGAATCCTAGGTTCAATTTCTTCTTCCAGTAACAATTGTTTTGATTCTACTAACAACGCATCCTCGTTACCTGCTTGAGATTCCTCATCGTTCTCCCTTTCGCTTTCGTCCGAAGTAACCAAATCAAAATTTGTTGCCATAGAGCGAATTTCTTTCCTACGAACATTTATTGCGAGTTCCATGTTAGACATCCGATCCGATAGTTTTTGTAGCATGCCAATTATATCTGCATTAGTAGCTACAAGGGGGGTATTCGCCGTATATGAAGATGCGCTTTTCTTAATTTCGTTTGCCATGGTTGTCTTCTTATTAGTGTGAGTGTGATAATGTATCCATATTATTGAGTTTCCTACTTATGTTAACCGATGACGAGTGGTGTGTCGCCCCACGTTATCTAATCTCTATATCGATCGGTACAATGAAATGCTCGCGGACGCGTGTAGTCCGTGGCGACATCAGCGGTCCAGCCAGTGACTGTTTTCTAATTTAAATTCACTATTTGAAACGAAAGTGCTACAACTTAGGCCAAATATTGTGAAGGAATCGATAAATGTTTTTTAATTAATGGTCTAGTCTCGCGTAGTTGACTAGCCTTACGAGCTCTTGGAGAGTCTTGTCAGAAAACATCTTCTTATTTGAAAATTGTCCTCTTCTTTTTACTCACTTGAGACTCCCAGTGAAGACAGTTCGTAAGTGCTTCAGTAGATCTACTCATTCTAGTGGGCCTTGAGCTCCAGAGTCCGTGAAGTCTACAATTCCAACGGTGCCAACTTTTTTAGGTGACATCTCGCCTTTTAATATATTTTTTCAAGAAAAGAAACCAATGTGAGCCTACTTAGTTCAGCCAAGTACGTGTTTGCCTGATTTTAATTCAGTAGTAAGGTTCTTATTAGTACTTTATGAGAATTACGTATAAAAAAAAAGTACCCTGGCACGGATCGCCAATTTATGTGACAGTCTAAATAAAAAGTCACTTTAATTTAATTTGCCCTGACGTGGATTCGTAGATCTGGTCAGTTAGTTTATTTGAAATACTAGTTGATACCGTAGCAGTCAGACAAGGAATGACTTTGGGGCCGATGCCCTGCCGGGTCGGTCCCGGGATGTATGAGTACAATCTATGCCCTTATCTTGAAAAGGGAGGAAGTGATATCTATTCTTAGCATACGAAACTATTATGTTTTATAAAAGAGCCTTTAAAAAGCTAGAATATTCTTACTTATTCGTTCTAGCTTTACACATTATTGATTGCAATTTTTTTCAAATAACAGAAATTATTGTCATTAAAGTAGGTGATATTTCCTGGAAGTTTTATAACTTAGAAAAAAAATTGTTAGACATGAATTTGACACCATATAATCTCTAATCATAAACTCTCAACTTATAGGGCGATAGCACCCACATTAAAAATTATTTTTTCTCTTTCTCCATACTCTCTCCTCTCTCTTTCTGCTTACTCTCTCCTCTCTTTGTCACTCTTTTTCACTCCCACTCTTTGATAATAAAATTCCTAAAATTATTATATACTCTAGAGATTTGTAATGTAATTTTTATATGCTGATATTAGAAAGTATTTTCAAGAAAATACAGAAAACACCTCAACTACAAAATACAATTCTTACATGTATTTCAAATAATATTTCAAAATACTCAAATGTATTTTGCAGCTGTATTTGAACTATATCAGCTAACTGTGTTTTCCCCGTGATGTATTTCAAAAATTATTTTGTCTAAATGTAGTTTGCACTTCATATACCTCAAATATACAATTTTTGTGAAATACTGCCCAGCTCTGCTTCCACCTTATAAGAGCAAACTTAAGTACTTTTAGTCGGAATTTAGAAGCTGGCTCTGCAATTATTAAATCTCTCATATGAAATATAATCGAAAAATTGTGGAAACAAACATTTTTCTAGACTATATTTTCAGGCTCATTCGCAATAATTTTTGCAACCACAGATATTTTTTGTCTTAATTCTCAACTTTAAAAAACATTTAACCCCTCTCTGGTGGCCAAAAGTGGTATCCACAAAATCTGAAAAAATCACGGGTTTTCCTGATTGGATACCACAACTTTTCCACCTTATCCCAAAAACAATTTTTTTTCACTCAGCCTCAATGGAGAGTAAAAATAATGATTTGTACTCTCACTACAAATAAAGAAAAAGTGTCATTGATAGCTCCATTTTCTCCATCTCTGGTTAAAGCATGATTTTTCATATTGAAAACACACTGCAATTTTGTTTCCTTAACCCTTCGAGGACAACGTGGGGTGTATGGCCACCGCAACGGAACAAAAAACGCATATTCGCTGTGTACAGGTTGCAGGAAGGCTTCCCGCTTTGAGTACCTTCTCTTACAGTATCACATCAGCCCCTGCTAGGCAGAAGTTGCCGCTGGAGGTAAGTGACCTTGAGAATCTCAATGCAATAATTTGGGATTTTTCCGCACACAGTGTGTTAAAAAAATTTTCGCGGACAAGTTGATATTCAGAAGCTATTTCTCAACCTATTTGAACGTTTTTTTCTAAATTAAAGCTTATAAAATTCCACACAAAACTGTCGATCCATATTTTGAAAAAAATCCCCCTTATGAATCCATTTTAACTCACTTGTTCATAACAAATTCAATAAATTGTTAAACAATTGCTAAGCTATTTGACAACTTTCCTTAATTATTGGCTACATTGATTCTAGGTATTTGGGATTGAATCCAAGTATTTCTCGAAACCCGGAAATGCGCCATTAAAAATTGAAACGCAAAAAACAGAGGGGGGTGTGCATACACCCCACGTTGCTCTATACCTCCCACGATTCCACGTTGTCCTCAAAGGGTTAAAAATCGCATGCCTTAACATTTCATGACACTTTCCTGGCTCCAGGCGAAAACAAGATCTCACAGACGTACGATCTTTATCACTTCTTCTATATTTAACTTCTTTGATTAAATCTTCGAATTCCGCTTTATCAGCAAAAATTTCGATTTCCCAAACGTTATTTTCTTCAGCACTAGAATCAGCTTTTGCTATATTTGGACCTAAAGAGTCTCCGCTTGGTACATCCATCGGCTCATTCAATTTTTCATGAAACTTCTGTTCGCACATTCTCGCATATAACGTCTTTGCAGAAAGTTTCCCCTCCAATTCCTTGACCATGCTCTCCCAAGCATCATCGGTTTTACTAATAACTTTTCCGTTGAAAAGTAATTCTCTCGCTAGACACTATGTTTGTATGCATGGTGATAAGGGTTGGATAGATAATAGATGAAATTTCCAGGAGGTGTATGTGGTGTAGGGTTGATGGAGTTTCGGAAAGAAACTATGAAGCAATATTCTAAAGCTGTATTTATGGTTTCTCAAATTCTAGACTGACGCTGAAAGAAATAATTAACTTCTATGATTCTACTTTAGAGATTTTAATAAATAAATTTAAAAATAGGTAAAATAAGAATGTAATCTTTTAAATATATTCTACTCGAATTTGTACCCGTAGGGTAAATATTACTAACATTATTACCTGATGGAATAGAGTAAATTGTATAGCGCGAGAGTTTATCTGAATAGGTTCACTTTCGGAGACTGCAAGATCTTGAACATAGTTGAAATTGATTAGATGTACTAAGTTTTCATAATTCAGGGTTATGCATTTAGCTTTACATATAGCGGTGATATTTGCTGCACGAGCTATATAAGCATAAAGTTTCGGCACACCTGAAACGAAGAAGCGTACCTTCCCCATTATCATTTTCCAACTCATTTGTAATTGAATACACAGGCCGGGAGTAATCATCGGTGGTAACTCGAGTGACATAAATAAACGAGTATGTGTCGTAATACAAAACACGACGATTTAACTGTAACAAATAATCGAAAAATTTCAATTATACCAGGCCAGTGTTGTATACTGCAATCACAACATTTGTATTGAGTGATGGGGTACATATATATTTTTTATTCACTCAACAAACGTTCAACGTGTCTTGATTTGGTGGCACTATATCAATGACCTCGATTTCTGGGTTAGTTAGAAGACGTAATAATTTTTCTTGGGTGCGTAACATTTCTGTTTGCGGAAAATGATTACATTGACAAACCACTCCCCAGGAGGAATTAAGACACAGTTTCGCAGCAAAACATAATGCCGGTTTTTTTTCTAATTTTTTCCCCCGATCAAGCTTAATGCCCTCCGCCAACTCGTATTGGCGAATGTATTTAAGCTTTGAAGCTTCACCAATATAGTACGATGGTCAATCATTTGCCTCCTGTTTGATCCCTTGTGCATGATTGGATCATACTGCACTAAGTTATATTGCCAGATTTCTGAGATATCGACAATTTTGTAGCCTAATTGTACGGCTCTTTTTAACTTGTCGAAAACCCATGCGACCCGTGCGACAGAGAGAAAAACATGAGTTTATCATATAAACGAAACAACAAAAGAGGATGATAAATTACACTCTTCTGAACCTACATATATACGGTTGGATGACCGACAGGAAATTTTCCTACTTTCGAGATGTATGGATACAGAGAACAAATATATTTGTACTCAATGATCTCTCCATCTTTAACCTCATAAAAGCATTTGTGTTCCCTGTACGGCCACCGTAAAATACATGGCAAGGGTTAAATACTTTATTGGTTTTAATAACAGATGGTTATTTTAAAACACATTTGAGATTACTATCCGTGTTTTTGAGTCGATTGAGCTCACATTCGCATATCTCTGTGAGCTCATATCTAGATCTTTTTATTTTATCCGACTGCATACGTGTCTTTTCTTATCTCATATTCATGGCTTCTCCGCTTTTATTCAGTTTTTTTATCTCTGTCAGGAGAATTACAGAGTTTGCAACCATTTCAGAAGCAACCATGAAATTAAAATACTCGCTGAGTTCTCGTAGCTTCAGCTTGAAAAAAAGTTGCTACAGGTAGTTCTTGATGATGATGCTCTCGAGCTCTACCAGCGTGACATATATCAATATTAAGATCTCGTCCCATGGAGAGAAGCCATTCGATACCAACCGCAGATTGTGTATCGCCCCACCTATAACCACCTCTTGGATCTTATAAGGTGGAATCAGGTGGTTCGAATAGCTCGAGAGTTTATTTGAATATAGTTTCACTTTCGGAGACTGCAACATCTTGAACAGAGTTAAAATTGATTAGTTGTGAGTTATCGAAATTCAGGGCGATACCTTTAGCTTTACGTACAGCAGACTCGGTGCAACCTGCCGCACGCGCTATATATGCATAAAATTTCGGCCCACATGAAACGAAGGAGCGTATGTAAGCAACTTTTTCATAATATTTTTCCAAATCATCGGTCAAATCGCCCAAAAGTGAACCTACAGGTGGGGTGTACTTATCAGCGGTTCCGCGAGTGACATATATGCACGAATCTGTATCATAATATAAGACACGGCAATGTAACTATTCTAAATATTCGTACAGTTTCACTCGTTCCTGACCAGTGGTGTACGCTACAATGACAACGTCTGTATTCGGTGCTAGGGTAGCGGCTTCTTTCCTGTACACCCAACGTACAAAATGCTTTGATTTGTAGGCACGATATCTTTGACTTCGATTTCTCAGCTAGTGAGATGTCATAATTTTTCTCGCGTGCATACCATTTTTGTGTGCGGTAAATTATTGTGCTGTCCAAACTTACCTCAGAAGGAGTTAAGACACAGTTTCGCAACGGAAAGCAACCCCGGATTTTTTATAATTTTACCACGATCAAGCCTAATACCCTCCACTAACTCGTATTGGCGAATGTATTCAAGCTTTTAAGCTTCATCAATACAATATGATGGCCAACCACTTGCTTCCTGTTTGATCTTTAAAAACATATTGATATACCCTGAAGGAAGACCTCCTTTATGCGTTATTGGATCATATTGTACTACTTATATTGCCAGTGACTCGTCTTCATGCGAACACTCTCCCTGTTCTAGAATTTCACAACATGTGCGACAGAGTGAAAACATGAGCTTGTCGTGTAAGCAAACCGGCAAAAGAGAATGATAACGTTTCCGTGGAGGTAAAACTTTACAAAGTATTAAATCCTCGACGTTCGTAAGATCAAAATTTGCATTTGTAAATTTTTTACAATCTTCTGACCCTGCATATACAGTTCGATGACCAACCGGGAATTTTCCTACTTTCGTGATGTACGGATACAAAGAGACACATCTTTGTACTCGATGATCTGTCCATTTTTCACCTCGTAAAAGCATTTCATGTTCACTATACGACCACCGTAAAATGCATCGCAAGGGTTAAATACTTTATTACTTTTTAATAACTGATGGTTATTTAAAAAATCTTTCAGACTGCTGTCAGTATCTTTGAGACGATTTAACTCACGTTCCCATACTTCTGTGAGTTCAGATCAGTATCTTTTCATTTTGTCCGACCGCGCACGTGTCTTTTCGTATCGGTCATTGATGGTTTCTCCGGTATTTCTCAGTTTTTTTATCTCTGTCAACGGGATAACAGAGGTTGCAACCATGCCAGAAACAACCATGAAATTCGAATACGCGTCAAGTTCTCGTAGCTTCATCATAAAAAAAGCCATTCACTATAGGTCCTTCTTCAAGACGATGCTCTCGAGCTCGACCTGCGTGGCGGATGATAATATCGAAATCTCACTCCATAGATAAGTGGCATTCGACGCCCATCTCGGATTGGGTATCATCCCACCTAAAATCCCTCTCGGAATTATTCCAATCATGTTCTCGCATAAAAAGTGCTGCTGAAAGAATCGATTACAATTAGATGCAATCACAGGGGTTTCTGTAAAAGGATAAACATTTCCACATTCGAGAAATATTTCACGAAACGCAATACATGCACAACGTAAAATATCTACATCCTTCTCACAATACGAAACAAGCTATTCCCAAAAATTAAATTGATACTCTGGATCACCACTTTCCTCCTCGTACCAATTTCAAAATTCTTTCCAAACTTTTTTCGACTTTGTAACCGGAGAATAAACTTTAATTGCTGGAATAATAGTTCCAGGATAATTTTTATTTTCCATAGTATTAAAGAAATGGAAAAAGGTTCCTTTTTTTGCTTATTCCCTCTAACCCAAACGATGGCAGTAGTGCGCTAAGAGGTAGCTGAAAATAACTTAAGTCGTCACGTACGGGATTTTCACCATCAAACACAAATTCGCGAATCACCCCGCAGTGTTACACGGTTTCTTAATATTCTGTTCAGCGATACACCACGAACAGGCCTGCTGAGCAACGCAGATATTAACTACATGTTCGTTAATGGAAACGTCCCCCTCGACCGTTTTGTTGTGTAGGGTTTCAAAATTATAGAAAATAAATATGACCGTTCCATTCGCTTGATTTACCCCTGAATCGTGACTTATGAATTTCATGTAGCAATCATGATTAAATTCACTAGTGCATCTGCATGCATATCCTGTAGAAAGAAAAACCACAAATTCGTAATATCTCGGAAACACTTTTTACAAAGGAATATGAATTACTTCTTTTATGGCGAATGAAACAATCGTCACTAAAAAAGAGACGCAAGCATTCTTCATACTAACGCCCTGCGATGTGTGCTTCATTAGAGGTTTTTTTGCACTCGGGTTACGACAAATAAGCTCCACATTTGCGAGCACCTATGGTTACCTATATTTTCATAACCCTTGTTACAAGATGTACAACATTTTTTATTTGAAGCCGCACCCGCCAGGTTTAAAATTGTGTGAAATATTTTAATAAGGTGTGTGTGTTTCCCACCTTTCTATATTTTGCTGTTTAACTGCGAGTTTTCTTCAAGTTGCTGTTCCTTCTCGTAGAACTTGCTGTCCGATAACCTGCCGCTTTTCATTTCGCAGTTGCTGCTAAATTTATCATAATGTTTACCTCTTGCGCTCCTGTTTATTACTTTTATCTAAACATCTGCATTATTAAATGGTTTTCTGTCAACAAAACTCAAATAAGCATTTTTCCGGCTCTTGCATTTGCCGATGATAACCGAAAAAGCTGCACCTGGAATAACGTCATGGTTTTTCTAAGTGAACGCGCACGGAATTCAATACTGACTCCATTATTCATCAGTGATGACATCTATCCAGACTCAAGGCTTTAACATGGAATATCCCCGACCATGTCCGTAAGTCCAGGCAGCTGATAAGGAACAACTATGGCTCGCCCTTCGGCCTACCCCCGCTCATCGGTGTTTGTTTAGGCCTAAGAGGCTTAGACGTCTGGCGCGCCTACCACCACTCCCGGGCTGTTGTTTCTGGGTCTTGTTTTTCCTCGCTGTATTTGAGTTTTTTTCCTTCAGGTGCTTTTCTTGAAAAAATTGTGAAGAATTACGACCATACGTGGTTTTACTACCACGAGAAAAGAAATGGTTTCGGAAAATGCTAGAAAAATGTAGAAGGCTAGTATAAGCATAAATCGTTTGCAGATTTCAGACCATAAAGCTATTGAAGGGCGGGTTCAGATTAGTGTCCAGAAAAAAAAATTGGCAACAAGTGCTTGCCTTCCAATTTAAAACTACTAAACTTTGGTAGCTTTGCGTCACCTCTTAATATTAATTAAAAATTCTATTAAAAAACTGCTATTTTTTTCTCCATAGGAATGCAATGGTGTATAAACATTTTGAAAATTCCAAATCTGTCCTTTTTTTCGACCGCTCTATTCTGACGGGGTTAAGCTCATTAATTGGGGACTGAGGCCGCCTCGACTGCTGGATGTAGAGGTGAGTCCTGAACTGTGTTCGTCTCTGAGTCCTAACTCTCTGAGCTGGTGTCAAGCGGATTGAAGTAGACCAGATTTCCACGTCATCATCATCATCATCACCATCAAAGATGATGGACGAGCAAGCGCTTATGTCCTCATCGTCGTTCATACAGGGAGAGTAATGTGTGATGGGAGTCTTACCAGTGCAACCTGTCAAATAAGAAATAAGATTGAAATTTATTGAAGTTGCTGTCTTCAAAATGCGGATTACTCTCAGGTTGAGTTGAAGTTTATATAAAATTACCTGCATGAATTTAATCGAGTACATTTTTTAAATTTCACGTTTTCGAGAGATTATATCAAAAGTCGTAAAAGTTAATTTTTCTGCCACAAAAGAAGAAACTTTCACTTTGTTTTCGATACGATAACTTGTAAAACTCGAAGTTTGTCTGTATTTATGAAATTGAAGAAATAGTTGAAGAAAAGCTCACTGCATTTCAGATGCATGAAAACGTTTTATTCTTTTCTGAACTTGGAGGATATTATTATTTCGCTTCTACTTTTTGTTCTCAATAAAAATATTAGAAGAAGGTACAAGTATTGCGTCGTATTGTATTCCCGAAACTCCATCAACCCTGCATAGGTATCCATTTCTCAGAAATTCCATCTATTATTATCTATCAATTCCTTATCTTTCATTCCTAGACTTTGAAAAAACACGAGCTTTGCGAGACAAGGCCCAGACAAACAGTCGAGGAGTGGGGGTGGGCCGACGGGCAAGCTTACTACTTACTACTACTAGTTACTACTGCTTAACTTACTACTGCTGGTTTTATTTTTTTTCCAGAGTTCATGACATGTGCATGAATCGAATGCACCTTCATCGTTTGAAAAATATGTGGAAAACGGAGATTTCTCAGCATGCCGAAGTTCTGGCTGGTCATCTTAATGGCCCTGGAAATCGAGTGTAAATCGCAAAACTTGGAATCAGGCCAAACGACGACGCCATTTTGTCTGATTTTTTGAATAAAAAATCTAAAGGGTATAAAGACTCGCGGTACAGGTCGCTTTTTTCGAAAAAAAAAAATATATTTTTCATGTAACAATTAAAAGAAATAATTTTTCCTCGACTTCATTCATAGACAAACACACCATATACGAAAACTAGGGGTTAGGACTGGGTTAATTCCCAAAGGGTTGGGTGGATGTAAGTGGTTGGGGGTGGAAAATATCATGAAATGCAGACTTTCACTAAAATTAAACTGTAAACAATATAATATGTTATAATTCATTCCCCCCGAATTCTTGCATGCAATATTCACGCCGAATCAGTGTAACCGTACATTAATTTTCGGCAACTTACTCCGAAAGTAGTACCTTGTACATTGCATGACAACATACAAGCTCTCTATGTATAAAAATGAAGATTATACTGAGATGATTTTTCAACTACAATTATAAATTTTGAAGTGGGAGTCAAATTTTCAGTTAAAAAAATAAATAAATTTTCAAACAGAAACAATGATTTTTTAACAAAATAGTTATATTTTCAACCAACCATATGAATTTTCAAGTAAAGTGAAGAATCCTCATAAAAAATGACTTTTTAACCAAATTGTTAAATTTGCAAGAAATTAAAATATTTTTAAGCAACAGAGATGAATTTATGATCAACGAAACAGTTGATGACTTGTCAACCAAAAAGGATACTTTTTTTTAAATTTTCACTTTTTTAAAGAAAGTAGATTAAGTTTTGACAAAACAGTGAAAGTTTCAATGCAAAATATTAATTTTTAAAGAATAAGAATTATTTTATACTGAAAAATACGAATTTTCAACGAAATAATTTAAGTTTCAACTGAAAATGATTAATTTTTCAGAAAATAGTTAAATTTTCTAGCAAAGAGATGAATTGTAAACTAAATTATGCATCTTCAGCCAAAAAATTAATGTTTAACAATGTAGTTCAACATTCAACCAAGTAGTTGTATTTGCAACCGAGAAGATTAATTTTCCAACGATAAAAAAAGGAATTTTTAACAAAATACATGATTTTTCAACTGAATACATTTTAATTTTCAAACAAAAAACACGAATTTGAAAAAAAAATGAATTTCAAACAAAATTGTTGAATTTTCGAGCAAGAAGATTATTAATTTTGTACCAGCAAAGAAGAATTTTTAACAAAATATATGAACTATCAATTATTATAATTATCATATTGAATTCGGGGGCGAATTGATTATAAGATATTATATTTTTTACAGTTTAATTTTACTTAAAGTCTGCATTTCATGATATTATCTATCCCCAACAACTTACACCCACCCAATCTTTTGGTAGGGATCCCTAGTTTTCATATATGGTGTGTTCGCCCCTGAATGAAGTCGAGGACAAATTATTTTTTTAAATTGTTCCATGAAAAATAGATCTTTTTTCGAAAAAAGCGACCTGTACCGCGAGTCTTTATACCCTTTAGATTATTTTTACAAAAAATCAGACCAAATGACTTCGCTGTTTCGCCTGAATCCAAGTTTTGCGATTTACACTCGATTTCCAGGGCCCTTAATGTGAGATTTTGACACTATTTCCTCGACAAAAGGCCGTAGCCTGGTTAGCATGGGTGGGCTGCAACTGCTTGTTTTTGGTTCATATTTTAGGGGTAAGTTCCCTAATTTATACCAAGTGTCAGCTTCAAAAAAAAAATTACAAATGTTATAAACAAATTGTGAAAAATAAAACGTTCTTATTTCTAAAAATTGGCTCAACCGATTTTGATGGCTCAAATATGTGTTGTATAGGGTATTAAGGCCACTGAAATTTTTTTTACGATTAATTAATTCCTTGTATGAGAAGGGGCTTAAAAGGTATGTATCTAATTTCATGAGAATGGGAGGTTAAATTTTGGAAAATTACAAATTACATAGCATGAAATATCTTCTTTATCTTTCGTTCTGCAGTTGCTATGGGATAAAAAAAGTGTACATAGTAGGTTGGACTGAAAAAAATGTTGTTTTTTTAAATGTTATTTTCACTCGTGACAGCAGGAAAATGCACATGACAGAAATGTTTTTTTTTGAAAGAGAAAAATAATATCTTATACTTACACTTATTAGCTTATTATTAAAAACTTATTTAAAAGAAAGAGGGAAACACAGATATTGGTCGCTTTACAAGGATGTATAAGCGCAAAATGACACACATCTCGAAAATAATTCAATTAATAATTTTATAAAATTTAACTTCGAATTGACCGAAGTCTGTTCGGGAAATCAAACAAAAATGGGGGCCTCACTCGCAATTTCGCGACACCTATCTCTGGCATTGGAACGCGCAAAACCTCTCGCTGGACGTGCACGCGAAACAAATCCAGATACAGACTGTTTATTTTTACCTGTTACCACGATAGTCGGAGACTGGGACTTAGTGCACGTAGCCGGCCTTTTGCACCTTGACCCAATTTGGATGTTTGGAATAATTAATTGTTAAGACGCTGGGGGTCTTTCCCGAGCTCTTCCACTCGGACCTTTTCTTCCAATAAGAAATCTGGAAATTTGGATGAGTTCCGGTACGCGGAAAAGTGGTTGGTTGGTGCGGGCTGGAGTTCAAGTATGCGAAAAGGTGGGAAGGGGGTAGTTGATGCTCATTTAGAGTTCAAATACGTGATATATATATATATATATATATATATATATATATATTTGTTATAAGTTTCTGTCTTCCCTGAAATAAAAAAATTATACAGTTTACATAAATTTCTTTGCATTTAATAATAATTAGTTATTTCAATTAAAATCATTGTTTTTTATACCTATTTTGAGTTCGGCACCAACTGCGGCCAACCAGCGCGCGGCCCTAACGCAAGCGCAGTAGATCAGGGTGCCCACATTGGCATCACTGTCTTACATGGTATCAGAAGGAAAGAAAGAAATAGCGAGGGTAAGTGATGTCGTGGTCGATGGGGGTGTGATAGAAGGGCTTCGAGGCGACAAGGACGACGATAATACTTTACTTCTCGGGTACAGCGGTCTTTTTTCCTTGCTATAACTAGGCCTATGAGTTTTAATTCTAATTGACAGAACAAGTTTCGTAGCGAGGGAATTAAGGTGAAGAATTAACCAATCATTTTCACGTAACTATAGTGCTGAAAGCGCGTATAACACACTCTATGGATTACGTTGTAAACATAATCGTTCGAGTTATTGGTTCTACGTGCTTTTTGACGGAGCACCCGAATTGAGCCAACCGTCGATGTTTGACCTGAGCATTGGAGGGCCCCATTTATTTTTCATGCGAATTCAGCCAAATGTGACCTTTCTCCTACTCATTTATATAACTGGCCACTCCTCCTATTTTAACTATACAAGGTGATTCTTTTATCTTGAGACATCGAAATACATCAAGAAATACGCATCTAAGGAAAAAAATGTCCCTAATAAAAACTTTTTCATTTTCGAGGGGGAAAAGCGACCTCGAAAAAATTTACCCCACACCCCATCCCCTGGTGGTGAGAGGGGGGGGGCTAACTTCAAAGTTTCGAATGGGAACCTCTATTTTTTATTACAGATTCAGATTCCCCATCAAAAATACGTAAGTTTTATTTGAATAGTATATTGTGCTACAAGTTGAAAAAGCGAGAGATTTAAAACGAGTGCGAAGTTAGCTACCCGAGCGGAGCGAGGGTGGCTATCACACGAGTTTTAAATCGTCGCTTTTTCAATGTGTGGGACACGATACTTTTTCTATAATTTGTTAAAAAGTGCTAGTTTTTGTTTACCTGTTTTTTGTGTAAAAAGAAGGCGATTTTTTGTCGATTGACGCAACAATGACAATGTGGCCCATAAAGTTGAGGGCTTCAAAACTTCCGATTTTTCGTGAAAAAAACCAAGCACAGTATTTTCGGAGAAACTGACGGTGTTTTTTTGCTTTTGCCAAGTGACAAAAGTACATACAAAATACACAACTCGAGACTTTTCAGGAAATTGATTTTAGGTTAGGGACGAGAGTCGGAAAATAGAATGAAGTTGGCTGCGCACGATGCACGAGTACACCCGAGGCAGCACGAACCGACCCGAAATAACATCTACTTTTTCCACTGTACTTCACTTTTATCACTGCCCATTTACTTTTTCCACTCCATCTGTCCACTTTTTCCACTGTTGCCCGAAAAGGTCGGCACTGCGCATGCGCCACGTCATCGACCAAAAATCGGTCACTTTTTACACCAAAAACAGGTGGAAAAACTGGCACTTTTTCGCGAATTATAGAAAAAAGTATTTTTCGATTCGCGCCAGATGGCGCTGCATTGACGAAAAATGACATTGTTTACTGTTCAAGAACTGCGCTTCCAAACGAAAGATAAAAAAGACGTGTTGATTGTTTTCAGGTGAGCTATTCAATTGTAATCAATTTAATTTTTAACACCGCTTCCACCCACCTGGGAAGGGGGTTACAGTGGAGTAGAAAAATTAGAAAGCTCAATTTTATTTTTAAAACGCAAGCTTCTCATTTTGACTCCACGTATGTAAGCAGTCAATGAATTAACTACTTTTAGCGCTGCCCAGGAACAGCGACGTGGACGTAGTAGTAGTCTGTTCCCAATTTTTCGCCAATGCAACGCCATCTGGCGCAAATCGAAAAAAAACTTTTCAACTAAAACTTACGTATTCTTTGATGAGCAATCTGAATCTGTAATGAAAAATATAGGTTCCCATTTGAAATTTTAAAGTCACCCCCTCCCGTCCGCAGAGTTGGGGTGCGGGGTAAATTTTTGCGGAGTCGCTTTACCCTCTCAAAAATAAAAAGTTTTTATCCGAGACATTTTTTTTGTTCGATGCGTATTTCTTGAGATATTTCGATGTCTCAAAATAAAAGAATCACCATTGTATACTACTTAATTTTCTATTATGTTCATCAATCTAGCCAATACTAATACTTTTGTATGCACTGTCGGTTTAGCGGATAAATTTACTTTAAAATGTCGAGGAAAGCCCTCTGATTATGAATATTCAGAAATTTTTTTCGAACAAAGGATCGGCAATTGTTTAAATAAGGTTTATTAAACGAATGCGTTATTGATGAAAAAAATATTTTTCTGAACATTTTTTTCAAAATGCTTGAACCGAATTAAGGGTATGTGACACAGTCAAATACCTATATTACCGACCTCAATTTTTCAGTTTATTAAATTTTTGTTTGAACCTAAAATATTTTTTTGTAAATAGAATATCGGACTGAAACTTTGTAATATGTATCAGAAGACCATAAACTACGTTTATGTACTTTATTTAAGTAGAAATTACGCTAAAAATTATTTTCAAAGAAATTAAAACTGCGACCATTTTTGTACATATTGTATTTGTACCTTGAAATTTTTTGAACCTAAATACTTTTTCTATAAGTAAAATATCGGCTTCAAACTTTCAGAGATGCAAGAGCCGACAGTAAAGTACGTTTATGTACATCATTTGAGTATAAAAGATGCAAAAAGAAAAATTCCAACTAAATGTCAACAACGGTTGCCAGTTCGGTCGGTATTCGCTGTGAGCAAGAAAATGCGAAGTCTGGCGGCCACTAAACGAAGCCAATAACGATTTCAATACTTACATAATTCAACATTGAAATAACATATTTCACTCAACTTTTATGCTGGACACAACTTTTATAAAATATTATTGTAAGAACACCGCATCATCAATCTTTGACAGCGTGGACCCCATATTTCAGATGTAGACGAGCCAGCTGATAGAGCCTCGATTAGTGGCCGCCAGACTTCGCATTTTCGTACCCATCGCGAATACCGGAGTTGACATTTAGTTGGAATTTTTCTTTTTGCATCTTTTACACTCAAATGATGTACATAAACGTACTTTACTGTCGGCTCTTGCATTTCTGAAAATTTGAAGCCGATATTTTACTTATAAAAAAAGTATTTAGGTTCAAAAAATCCACCCAGTTTTAAATTCTTCGAAAATAATTTTTTTTCGAAGTTCCTCCTCGAATAAAGTACGTAAACGTAGTTTATTGTCTTCTCATACATTTTCCAAAGTTTCAGCCCGATATTTTATTTACAAAAAAAGTTCTTAGATTCAAAAAAAAATTCGGAAAATTAAAAAAGTGAGGTCGGTAATGTAGGTATTTGACTGTGTCACATGCCCTTAAGACTTTTTGCAGGCTACACTTTTTCTGTACAATCAATAGTCTTTAAGTTATGGCGTTATAAATCATGAAATTTGAACTAAAATTGACAATGAATAATAATCATATTATGTGTTATTTTCCTGTTTTATCAAGACTTATAAAAACAAATAGAAAAAGACCTGGAAAAATATCAGGAAAAACTGTTTAATCGTGCGCATCGAGTGGTGATCAACCGAGACAAACGTATTAGAGCTTCGAGCACGATGGAACAAAAATCACCTCCCAACTTTAAGCTCCAGAAAATTCTGTTTTGACCGTGCAGCCATGGGAATTTTTTTATTCGAATGGGGAAATCTTCATTATTCAGAATCACTGAAACCCGGAAAATCGATTTTTCGCAATCTACTTGACTGAGTAGTATAGTGCATGCGTCCCTTCAAAGGCGGAGTCGCAACCGTCTCTCGCCCTGCCCCCTGAGAAACTGTGGGGACCAGCAATTCTAGGAATTCATATAACGCGTTCGATCGCGCGTTCAAATAGCGAGTCTCTGGTGTAATGGAAAAATCTAAAAAAAGGGGATAGTTCCTAAATTTTTAAAAGTTATACATTTTTCTATGGATACAGTTTTTGATAACAAATAATAATATGAAATCAAATTGTGGAAAAAATAATTTTTTTCATAAAACTATTTTTTTTTGTATTAGAAGAAACACGCCACGCCACTACTTTTTTTAATATGAAAAAATGTATGACTTAGTCCTCTAGGGATGGTTAGCAAATATTAACAAAATTATTTTAGTTATTTAAGCCTTATAAAAATAAAATTTGGTCGTAGAACAACTGAAAATATTGAATTTTGAAAAACTGTAAACTACAAATTTTTTAAAACCCTAATGTAGTTGTTAACTGTTTCTCCATTGAGCAACGCTTTGACACCTGTTTGGATCAAAAAGTGACAAAGCAAAGAAAGTTGATGATTTTTTAATTCGAGTAAGTTTGATGCCAGAATCTGTTAGTTAAAATTAATTGCTATCATTTAATGAAATAGGCAAGCAACAATTATCAAAGTAGGCCTAACGATAATGATCTTCGAACATCCCTAGTATAAAGAATCGAATATTTTCAAATTAAATTACTTTGATGTCTTCCATTGTTTAAAATTTTTTAATATTTGTGAAAACTTACTTCAGAAATTGTTTATTGTGAATTGATTGTTATAATTTATGCTAAATTAGGACCGAAATGTTTGAATGAACTGTTATTGAACTCACTGAACTGTTTTTTTGTAATAGCTATTTGTGATACACGTGTGCAAAATAGGCGATTACCGACAAATGTAAAACTTGCAGCACGAACCGGAGGCTTCGTGCACAAGTGAAGTAAGTGCGAAAATGTATATTGCAAAGAACTGAAGGCCTATTCTGCAATCACACGAGTAGCAATCGCCTATGCGCATGTGTATCACCCGCTATTTTTTTCAACAACTGTTCGAGACAAATATTTAGCACATTTTTACACTTTTTCACCAAGTTGCCGATCCCAAATGTTGGTTTTCAGCCAAATTGGTGTATAATTTTTGTTTAAAGAATTTTTAAGAATATTTTTATTTGCCCAATATAGATGTGTTACAAAGTGTGCTTGCCCTATTATTATTTTCGCACAGTCTGCTGGATTCGAGCACTTTGTACATCATTTAGGGGCATGGAAGTCCTCACTTTCGAGGGGGTGTAGCAAAAAGTGAAATATTCTTATAAATTTGTTAGACACCCTGTAGAATCTGTATTGCTTCATCTTAAGAGAAAAAATTTTTTTCCTGTAATAACTTGAGTCCAAATTTAAGTGGAAAATGGGAAGGTTTCTTTTTTAAAAAAGTGGTGCAGAGAGATATTCTTTAAAAAAGGTGAAGCGTAAGGAAATAATTGTTGTCATGCACAAATTTCGTAGTATCTATATTTGGGGAGGGGAGGGAGGTCTAGAAGTTTCTGATGTTTATGTCAACTTATATACGCATGTACTTACTATAAAATGTTCTAAAGGGGGGAGAGATATCGAAATTCTTGAAATCCATATGATAGCACGGTATTATTACCTGAATGTAATGTCTCACTATAATTCTAAAATTTCGTGCGATGTATTCGATTCAAATTAAACAACGTAGAATGTAATTTTGAATTTGATATTTTTTTAATGTGGGAACTAAGTATTTAAAATTGTTAGGTACTATACAAAATTTACTTTCCACGAATAAGTTTTAATCATACCTTATTTCTTAATATCTTGTGTTACTTTTTTATTTTCCTTCGGTTTTTATTACAATCAGAGTAAGATAAAAGAAAACAAACACTTAATTGTGAAGTAAATTAAAACTGTGTATTTGGAATCATCAAAGTAAATGGATAAAAATACTGCACGCAATCTACATACATCTAAGATTACTAGATTGACAATATTATAACTACATTCAAAACTTTTAATGTCGTCGTATGTCTGTGACAACAAGACATCTCTGCGATTTTCTACGCTGCGATTCCAACGATATTAATTTTCCTAACCTGCGTACTAAAATCATTTTGTTGTATGTGGATTATACTGTCACTTAATTCATACGTTGAAAATGGTATCTCCTCGAAATTAATAAAACTTTGTGATTTTTCTCGGAGCTGATGAGTGAATATAGTCGTATAGGATATAGAACATTTTAAGAACGAAACTCTTAAAAGACAAATAGAAACACTGTATATTTAGAAGTATGTAGTTGTATGAAAAGTGCAAGAATCGTTATAATTGTAACATTTTCGAGAAAATTAAGGTTTTTTCTCAAAGTATCAATGATTTTCATTTAATGACCATGCTCGATCTCATTGTCAGAGAAGAGTTGTTACGAGATTGTAATTAATATTACATAAGTAGAAAACTGTGTATAAGTAAGAATATATAGAATCAAGCGGAATGTTGTGACAATAGCTACGAAGTAGACATTCGAATGTAGCAGTCAAAATCTTGTAATGATCACTCTAGATTTTTCATCTATGTGACGTTCAGTTTACGATTACCCTCTGCGAAAGAGTGGTCTGACATTTTCATCCAGGAAAGGGAGGCCGTTCTATCTTAGAAAACACGATTTGAAGAAAGTTTCATTCAGATTTCACGTTACAGGTTGCAAATAATGTAATTTGTCCGTGAAATTATAACTTTATAAACCGACATGATTCATACCATGATTATAACGCTTAACTTGGGCGTTAAAAAGTGATCAGTGTTATGTTCCTACCGATTAGGACAATTACGACTCTTTTCTTTTACTGTTTCTAGACGTAATATTAGATTATCCTCGTCTATTCACAGTCTGGAAGTCTCATCTTTCGAATGAATCTCCTGCAATTTTCTGCCACTTCTTCTCAAAACACCTGGACTCGATTTACAGATAAAGGGATTCTCAAAAATATCTAAAAGTGAGTATACATCCCTGCATTTCCACAGCTATTCTTTTATTGATTTAAATTGCGAATTTTCTAATTCTTCTCTTTTGTTCAAGGTGAGATGATCCAAATTAATTAGTAAACCGATTACGTATTTTGTCAACGTCTCAAGCTACTGGAAATGCAAGTCCAAAAAAAGTTATGTCGATTATTGAAGAACTGCTAGAGGCTGAGATTAATTATGCACAAATTTCTTGTCAATATTTCCAATTTCCATCATTTACAAGAAGGTTGCTGACGTTTTCGAACATCACTTTAGGTGAAGAAACTTCACGACAACGTTATAATATCAGTAGTTGTTTTGTTTGTGAAAGGTTTGTTAAACACAGCCCTTTTGGTTACTTGTTAAATCTTTACGTATTTACACGCAATATAAAGTAATACGAGCAAAATGAATGTAAATCAATTTAAGAACGCTATTTTGAAAACGGAAAAGAATCTACTATGATAAGCTTCGGGATTGAGGGTTGTAAAAAGTATAAAGATAAGAAATACAATGTGCAATGAATGTCTGAAGAGTGTCAAGTGTCTTTTATGTCTAGTATCATCTGGCAACTGAAGTGATGTCCAGGTGGAAAATCTCAATGATTCAGTGGACAATAGTTTGGTGATTGTAAAATTATGCTAATTTCAAAAAGATTAGGGCTCATCGGAAACTTCCATTTCAATATTAAATTCGACGAACCCAAATAGGGCAGGGGAAAGCAATACGAGGTGCGGATACGAGTACGAACTGAATAATTGGAAAAAGTGACTGGGTTTTAAAGCAAAAGTTCCGGAGTATTTTTTGAGCAGCTTGGGTATCAACTTTAAAATATATAAGCAAGGAAAGGCCTAAAATGTGAAAATTCACTTCGTACCAGAAGAGCACCATTTGAATAACATTGCTACGTGTTAAAAAATTCTAAAATATAGGATAAATGGCTAATATAATTCATGTGGTGGCATTGCTATCTTTGAAATCAATGGTCCACTTATTCGTCATTTATCCATTTTATGACTTCAAAAGTTTGTCTATCCCCCTCGAACTTATTTTCCCTATAATACCTGTGTTGGATGGTAGCAACAAGCTAGGTAGTAACCATAACGTTTTAATTTTAAGGATGATAGAATGCTGCTTCTTCCAATTGTTTTGGTTAAAACAATTGATGTTTCGAAGGTCATAAAACTCCTTCGAAAATGTTAAATAGATTGTACGGATTACAGGAATAATATTTTTGATAAGAAAACCTAAATTGGTTAAAAGGCTACAAATACGTCTCAACTGTAATTGATAGTGAAAAATAAAGAAGAGGTAAAGATTTGTAAATATTACATTTAGAAAATCTTATGAAACTATATATTATAAATTGTTACTCAACATTGAGTTATTTGAAATCATATATATTTGTGAGCGTTTTCATCGTAAATTAAAAAATAAAATGTAGATCCAGTTTAGCTTGCAGGATAATTATAAGTAGTTACATATTTTGACAGTCTTAATTTCATCTTACAATTATATTAAACAGTCATCGATCAGAACGAAACCAGAAAATGCTTGCACAAGCGAAATGTGCGAAAAATTTAATTTAAAGTATACAAGAATTATGATCCTAATAAAATAGTTAGAAAACTAACATTTTTTAGAAAAATATAAGTCATGTACGTAAGGAATGTATAAGCAGTGGTGTAAATTCTTAGACATGACAACATTAAATCTGTTGCAGGTAATACTTCTCGGTACAGTTGGATAGGGATTGTACATATACTACGTAACGTGTTTTTCTTTTTTTATATCCTTGTGTCCTTTTTGACTTAACGGTAACTTTATTCTCATCTTTATTTGAACAAAAGAAAACCGCGTTACGTAGTATATGTACGAACCCATAGGTAAATCTAGTACGTAAGGTTCTTTTGTATTAATATTAAGTTTTTCATGAATACATTTTACTATTTGTAAAACGCAAAATGATTTTAATATTCTATCCTTTAAGCTACCTAAAAAAGGGCGGATTTCGTATGGATTATGTTTCTTAAAAATTTTCAGATCATATTTTCAATATATCATCATCTCTATGGTAGTTTTTGAAATTTTCAAATCACTTCTAGAAAAACATTGGGAATTTAAAAGGAAAAGTTTCTAAAAATTTCGAATCGCATGAGATAAGAAAATAAAAAATTTCTCAATAATTCCTTTTTAAAGTTGAATTTGTTCTGCTTATAATATAATAAGATTCAACACTTTTCACAAAAGGTGATTTAATATTGTACGAAACATTTTCAGAGATGGCTTCAATGAAAATTCCCATTGAAATCGGACGACACTGAACTTTCAAAGCTTACTATCTTTTTATTATATATGTGTGTGTGTATGTGTGTGTGTGTGTGTGTATGTGTGAATGTTATTCTCTGCTACAGTTTCCTAAGGTTCCTACACGCAGAAAAAAATCTAGAGTTTCAATTTTGTGCCAGCTAATTTTTGCATAAACTCATTTTGAATTTTAGTTATGTTCACTGTCATGACCAGTGTCAAAAATGAAATACAGTTCAGTTGCTTTCAATGCTCTTATCCCTCGAAATGAACCGATTAGGGTTCTATTTTGTTTCATTGAGTTTGCCCCGTTTTTTTGTTAAAAATGAAGGATAAACTTCCGAAAAGCCCATAACTCCGATTAACTTCAAACTCCGTATATCCATGTATTTTAACGCATTGATTACAAAAATGGTAGTGAAAATTCCCGCAAATTTGAATTTCAAGGTCAACACCACACAAAAAAAACTATACAAATTTCATGTTTTATCCGTTTATTTCAGTCAATGCTAAAACTTTACAAAAAAAATTTAAATTTCTTCAAATACATGTTTTATGTTAAATACATTTTCACTCTACGATTAATAGTTTTCGAGAAAATGGACGCTACATATTAAAAATCACAGAAATACATCAGAATGTGTAGCGGTGAGACGTTTGGAAGGGGTAGGGGTTTGACCGAAATGACTTCTGTAAAGAGTCACAGAGGTGTATTCCCGCCCCCACGAGACGTTGGAAAGGGGTGAAAGGGATTTGACCAATATTATTTCTGTGACCAATCTTAGAAGGGCCGAACACTTACTAGACGCCTGCTGCACTTACTAAATTTAAATAGCGATTTTCTCAGAAACTATCAAGCTGGGAGGAAAAGTGTGCGGAATCAAAAATGCATATTTTGATAGGATCTACAACTTTTTCAACAAACTTTTCTGAAATTTTCTGTATTTACAGAGATAAATTTGAAAAACCATGACTTTTATGGATTTTCCTATCATATTCGAAATCAGCGCGTCAAAATACAAAGTTCTACAGAGTTTCAAATTGATCAAACGTATGCGCTTTTCGGAAGTACACCCAAAACGAAACTTCGAAAAAGAAGAGGATCTACAAAAATTAAAAAAATTAAACAAAGTTTTCTCATTTGTTTGTTTTGTGTTTGGCTTCATAAATTGTGTTTCTTATACGTACTGTATTACGTATTAAACTCATTGTCGTGAATTTTGAATTTTTCAGCTTTGATTGAATATGATGTAAAATTGAATTACTTAGCGCTTATAATTCAATTTGATATCTATATTACAACCCTTAGCTAAAATCATGAAGAAATCAAATATATTTGTACTGCCTGCGCTATCTTTGAACCTAAAATTTAACTCTATGGCTTGAATCAATAACTCTCTTCACGAAAGTGGTAGATAAGTTACCCTCAACTTTTCTGACTAAGAGGTTTAATTTTCCGCCGCTTTTCAAATACATATTTTCTGAAGAAATAAAACGAAAATATTTTAATGAGGCAACATTTATTTCGAAGGAATTCGAATAAAAAAGCACCGATTTGGAATTGGAAAGTTGTAAATTCATCCGCATATCTGACATTGTGTAATCAGGTTAATTTGCCAATTTTAAATATTTAAATATCGTTGCATGCAAATACTTTGGGATTTAAACGTGTAATACAACATTTTAGATTCGAATCAAAGAAGGTATTAGATTTGTGTAAAATTTGAC
>CAKNYM010042307.1:0-12580 GCA_932195095.1 Andricus curvator | reverse complement strand
AGATGTTTTCCTAGATCAATCCCATACCAAAATTTTTTTACCCGGGCCGTGAAAGAGGTAAAAATCGATGTCAGTTTATAATATGGATATCATATTATAGTATAGTACACGCGGTACTCGAAAATAAAAAATGACATAATTTTCACCTATCGCTTACGGTTTACGTGATATTTTTTGTTAAAACTAACAATAACGATAAGGCCCCTTCAGGTCCCAGCGGGACGTTCCTGGAACGTTCCAAAGGGGTGAATATTTTACACGTCCCGGGAACGTTTCAGGGACATTACAGAAACGTTCCGTGTTATTAGGGTAGGAATTCGAATCTGTCAAGGAGTTGAACAAAAAAATTTCAAAATATTTCACAGTTATTTATAGGCTATAGTTAAAAGTTTGTCATAAGGACAACCGCGGGATTTCACCGAGAGCGGGTGCCATTCTGAAAAATTGCACCCGCTCGCGGCGAAATTGCGGTAAAATTTCAGCTGTAACCACGTCCCACTACCGTGAGATAGGTGGTTACAGTCTGCGATGGACTCGATACGATGATCCGGCAAAAGTCTCGTGCACCCTGAGAACACAGAGCGACCAAAGGAAACCGCCTTCTGCACTTTCCTCGCAAGTGTCTTATCAGTTTGTGGATACACAGGGATGCTTTTCATATATATATATATATATATATATATATTGTAACCTGCGCGTTACATACTCATCCTGGAAATAGGCAAAACGATATTCTTCTGATTGAACTTCACGAAAAGTTGCATCACTCAGGAGAATATCTAGAGCGCAAACTCCACAGCCTCCCACTAAAAATCTCCAATGCGAATAGTTGGAGGAAGACACGTCGCGGCGCTATAAAAACTCTGACGCAACAGGAAACGGGGAGTTGGAGGCTTGCGGACGAACCGCAAGGATCAGAGCGGAAGCAGTAGTAGTAAGGCACCACTTCGACCAGACACCCCTTCCACTACTCCTTAACCCCCCTTACCCCACTATGGCGGCGACCCCCTCATCAGTGGTTGTGTGCCTATGAAAAGTTGACACCCTTCACTGCATATGACCCTAATTATCTCGCTCTAATGATTACGTACTTTCCCCCTAACCTGCGCTAGACCAGATAACGCTAAAGAGTGGACCCAAAAAATGCAGTGTATGAAGAAAATTTGTGGGGTTTGTATGTTGACTATAAACATCTAACGCCGATCCTCAAATTATGCATTTTATGATGAAAAGATATAATTTAAACTATTCAATGTTATACTTAAATGCTACTTATATACAAGAGGGTTTAGGATCTTTCAAATGAAAACATAACATTATACATGCTAATTTAGTTACATTTATGGAGTGAAATATTTTGACAAGAAAAATAGAATACACGTAATAATCATAACATTCGACGTATATTTTATGGTAAGAAAAGTGTGGCTAATTTCGATGATGATGTCTGCGCACATGATACAAGGGCACTATTTTGTTTACAATATTTACCACCATTTAGTCGTCGGTTTCTGATTGAAGGAGAGTTTCTCTTTCATTTATTTCTCTTTAACAGTTTTTTGTACAATTTATGGACGGTATCATCATTTTCTTCTAGATTATTCGTAAAGAAATTAGTAAAGTTAGACAAAGAATAATTATGACACATGCAATGAAGAAACATAATACAGTATTCACCACACACATCCGAAGTCGCACTTTGTAGTCTTGTTGTATTCCATCTGTAGAAGGAACAATTTCCCCGTAAACGAAGAAGATGTTCAGGTACAAAAGGCGGTAGCCCGTAACTGTCAAAGTAGGTAGCTCGTCCGTTGTTTGCGACGTACATGGCGACCCAAATGGTACCAGGCTTTTTATGTCCATCCGTATTAGCAACCATTGCAGCTGGTTTTGTCCACCGCTTGAGAATCTGATCGGCAGGAAATACACCTGCTGTCCTTGCTTCTGTGAGACGGAGCACTTGCAGTATCTGGAGACTGTTCATACTTTTTTGAAGATATCAAATTTGATTGTGTGGACAATTCTACAGTATCCATCCCTAAATCTTCTCAAGTGTATGAAAGGTTATGTCCTACAGTTGTAGATGATATGGCTGGACGTGTACTGCAGGTTCATGTTTTATTGTATGAGTATGAAAGCACTTCATCTAGTCGTTCCTTCTTGAACCATTTCTTCAGTCTCAGAACATTATTAAGAGCACACACAAATTTTGAGTCCTTTTTTACCCCATGATGGAAGCAAAACTCATCCAAGAACTCCAACCTTTTAAACGATGGGCAGCTTAGTTCCTCCAGGTTTGTGATGCGTCTACTTGTAATCTTTTGCAGCAAAACAGCGTTCTTATGACCTCGAATGTATATTAGTCTAGCAGTTCGGGCAACGTCACGAAGATTAGCATGAAGAGAATTCATTGAAACATCCCCTTCAAACCATTCAATTCCATGATGTTTACAACTGAGCCAATTATTTTGTCGTTGAGATGGGCTTGTGAGATCAGAAAAAGCATAAGGTGGAGAGGTAATCCAATGAGCTATACAGTGGCGATCTAGAGTAGCCAAAGCTACTTCTTTAGGTATAAAAAGAACAGAATCATCACGAAACCCTTGTATATCAATCACGTAATCAACCATGATTATTTTTTAATACGCTATATAGCAGTAGAGAGTTTCCTACCGCGACGAACAAGTAGAGACTGAGGTATTCCATGAGGAGGTTTTTCCCTAAATAGAAAATACCCCCACTTCAACTAAGCACTGAAATCTGCTATAACTTGTCTAGACGAGTCTATTTCCAAAACATTATCATACTCTTCGTATACTAGACAATTAATTGTCATAGCAAGTGCCTCTTCAGAACGTACTTCAATTCTGAGACTCCCATGTTTTACGAGATTCCAATGAGAATAGCCATTTGCGGACAGATCAGGTGTAAGATCAAAAGCAAATAAACAATTACCGTTTGGATATTGCTGTTGGCCAATACTATTTCCCTCATTTAGAAAATGAATACCACTTCCAGTAAATAATGTATTATACGCATCGACATAGAGTCCTTTAGTGTTGAAGGTCGGTTGTAGAGATTTCGAAGGTATCATCAAGATAAAGCGATAGAAGATTGATTTTAAAATTTTGGAAATTGAAGGGGTTTTTGTTGCCATTGTCATTATATGCAGTATTCTCCACAAATCCTATTATTACTATTTTTGGTAATTGACCGAGAATAACATTGTCAAGAGTTTCAGCGTGTACACCCCAGTGTGTCGTTAAGGCTTTTACTTCGACACGTGTGATAGGATATTTTGCAGTATGCTGAGATGGAGCTTTGGCGTGTGCAAGAAGAACACCAGGATTAATTTTTGCTCTGCGAACAAGTAGCGAGGCCTCTTCAATACGCACGTGACAGCTGTTTGTAGCATCCATGAGACAGGAAGTGTCCTTTGAGCGAACTAGCCCAAGTCGTAATTCGACACCATTGATAAGAAATTGATCTTGATTAAAAACGTCGCCGTGTAAATGGCCTATAAAATCAATAGACTTATCAGCACCAAAATATTTCTGTCGCGATTTTAAACCCTCATTAGCATCGAAATCGTTCCATTTTCCCAGCAGTATCATTATACCACAGAGATGATGTAAGATGACTGTCTTTGGCAGCTGGGCCTTAGTTAAGTAAAGTCTCGATATATGCTCGATATGCATAAGAGTTACTAGGAGGTGATACTACTTTTTGATTGAAATATACGTCCACCTGATTGTACAGCGAATGCATGAAATTGTTTACTTTATCTAGCTGGACTGTATTTGCGGCTACTCTTGCAGGAGTTACTAGCTTCACTCGAAGACTGGGCATAGTATGTGCTAGGTCAAGGTACTTATCACCATGACCAGGAACAACAAACTGTATGGGGGCGTCATCAGTGAGTGAAGAAACGGGTTTATAATGAACCTATTGTGAGCATTCTATAGATGTCTGTGTTTGAGGCAGTGAGAAAATATCTAGCTCTGACTTCAAGCACTCACAGGAATGAGAATGAAGAAACGACATTTTTACTCTTATTTATTTCCGAAAATATCTTTAATTGTACGATTACTTGTTTTTGTATTTTTCTCTTTTTCACTCTATTTGCACTCACGACGTGAAGTGTACAACGATTAGAAATAGACTGAACCACTTGCTTCTTCCTTTTATGTTCATAACCCGAACCGTTCATGATATGTTCAATTTTATCTATTGCACGACGTTTCAAATTTTGACCAGATTCTCCAAAACGATAATTAACCGAAATTTTAAGAGGTATCTTACTGTCCATATCATTCATAAAATTCACACCGGTTCGAAGAACTTTTTTCCCGATGACTCGAGCACTGTTAGTTAAGAAAGGGAGAACACGTCGAAATGAACCTCCGACCCTTCTGATATGGAGCTCCAATGTATATTTGTGGTATACCTCTTCCACCTACTTGTCAGGAGTAATAATCTATGTAATGAGTCATTATTTTTTTCTTATCCAGTCAGTACGCTTAAAGTGAAGTGTAGCTGTCAGCGTACCGTACTCGAATGGTATTAGCAAACTAATGTGATCTCTTATATCAATTTCAATTGTAGGAAAACCTGTGCTAAGAACTGTTATGTAGTTGGGTGATGAAAGATGGGTGACTTGTGTTGTACCAAAATTGCAATCTGTTGTACCTAAAGAAACAGTACGTAAAAGTGGTGCTTTTACATCTTCTGTAACACGTGGTTCACAAATATTGCAGTAAATAAATAATTTATCCGGAAGAGCACTTGATAGACTAGGTGGGTGTCTAGCAATGTAGTCATTAGTTTGAATTAGAATTAGATTATCTGGAGCAAAACCAAGAATACGTGATAATTTATCACTAAGTACCAAAAAATGGTGATCAATCAGACATAATTTAGCACACTGTTTTTTTATACTTACGTAACTACTTTTGAATTTGTCATATTTAAATATAATATGTTGACTTAATTCTGGAAGACTGTTTAGATTATTTAAAAGAGACACAATATTTGCATAAAGACCAGCTCGAAAGAAATTAACAAGGGGTCTTTCCCACATAAGAGACATTTCTTCATCTTTCTTCTTTTCTCTCAGAGCAATAAGATCTATTGCATCTTATAACTTATCCCCCATATTTTCATAAGACATTTTATCTTTTCTCATACTAATAGGTACGTTATATTTGTGAAGAAGGTCAAACCTTTCTCAATGGATTTTCTATTTTTACTATTACCATCATATTGTGGATATTCATATCCTGTAGCCCCACTGTTCATAAGGACAATACGATTTTCAAATGAATCATCGTGTCTCACATGAAGAAATGTACGAGGAAGTTGTATTTCTGTGAGTGCTACGACCCACTGTCCTTGTAGACGAATCTCATGTGGCAGTTATGTTATAAAATTGAAAGTGGTATTCTCGGGAAAATATTTGATACTACTATTGCTTGGTAACATAAGGTAAAATTGATCGATATTCATTTTTACAAGTTTTTTTAATTTGGGGCTGGAATCCACGAATTAAGTTTGTCAGGATAACCTAGCCACTTGACAAGAAATTGTTTTTTGTTTCCCTTGCCTTTAGTCTGTAATATTTTTTCAATTTGAAATTCGTCCTCCTCAATGTTTTCATTTTTGACACCAGTCAATTCTTTTTCGTAAAAAACACCTTCTGTTTCTTCTCCTGCTAAATCTTTCGACTCATACATGTAAGGTGCTTGACTTCTTCCTGTAATGACCCGCCTTACAACATACAATTCCTCACTCTAGCCAGACTGATAACCTTTCCCACGACTGATTCTGACATTGTCATCAACACTGTATTTAGGCTTTCTTTTGGACTTTTTTTCTTTACAAAAACGACGCTGAATATTTGCTCGAGCTTCGGCTGCATTCGATTAATTAACTTCAGACGGTGTCCTTCTAATACTAGAATGTCTAGCATTATTGTAAGCACTCACAATTTGTTGTAAAACATCAATGTATCGTCGAGTATTTTTGTGTGTTACATGGAATTTTATCCGATTATCAGTCAGATATTTTTGAAAAGAAGCTCCTAAGAATTCCTTTCCTTTGTCTGATTTTAAACAGAAAGGAGTACGATGATTACTTCTTTGTAAAATACGTTCAAAAGCATTTTTAACCTCCAGTGCTGTTTTATTTCGAAGTTTCTCAACCCAGGCGAATTTGCTTAAGATATCAATTACTACTAAGCGATAGCGATAATTATCGTTATTAGTACAAACACTTTGCATGTCAATTAAATCACATTCCCAAACCTCATCAAAATTGGAAAATGTGTAATGAGCTCTTCAAAATTTTTGTCGAATAGGCCTGTGTAAAGTAAATGCGTCCTGAGGTTTCAGCCAATCAAGTACTTGTGTGCGAAATACTTTACCACGTGCAGCACCTTCTTGTATAAACCGTGGGTCTTCAGGACAAATTTGGCGCGCAAGATGTTGAATTTGAGCCCAATCTCGAGGATACTTAAACGTGACAATATAGTTTGCATTTAAAGAAATATCTCTTTGACCATGTCCTTGATGGAAAAGATTTTAAGAAATGAAAATTACACTCAAATTTTTATGATGACTTCCTTTAGTAAAAAGATCTACAATTGTGTTACTCGAAGATTCTCTCATTAAATCGTCGAGAATTATAAGTTTAGGCCTTGGATCATTGGAATAATCAGAAGATTGTGGTAATCCTTCACGAAACTCTATCTCTTTTCCATATTCTTTATAAGCCGTTTGCCACTCTGAATAATAGAAAATTATTCGATAAATTTGTGTATCGCACATTCCATTGAGATTTCGAAGAATCTTTTTTGCAAAGAAATTTTTACGACAACCTGTTGGACCACATATTAGTGACGTGAACAGATGCTTCCAGCGCGTGTCCATGTTGAATAGTGATACATCGTCATATATATTGATGAATATTTATACCACTAGAATGAATCTTAGTTGGCGCTTGTACTCATGTTGTGAGTACTTTTTTTTGCAATTCGCGTATTGCTATTTCAAAAAAGTTATTAGTGTCTTGCGTATTTCCTTTTTTAATTAGCTAATTTCTCGCGATGTCAGGGTTTTGAGCTAATACCTCTGACCCAGCACGTCCTTCATAAGCTTATTTGACGTGCCTTCTACACGCTTAAAATTCAGCTTATAAAGGCGTTTGAAGAACGCTACAATAATTTTTCAAGTTATAAAAGAGTAGGATCACTGAAAGTGAAGTTTTGTAATCCTATGTACATGTAGTCATCATATTCATGACTCGCCATGATTTTTTCCGGTGTGATATCCAGAGCTGTTTGGCTGCAGCAGAACATTGTATCCTCTAATACATTCTGGTCACAAAGTATTATAGGGCCTCCAAATAATTGGAAGATCATTTCTGAAAGCACAAAGAGTAAATGTTCTTATTATTAAAATACAGAAATTTTATATAATTAAAATTAAATGAAACAAGTGTACCTACACATTTTTAATTCAACGCTGAGATAGTTTTCATACAAAGCGGAGGAATGAGAGATAATTCATTTTAGCCTTTAGACGTTATAAATAAATAAATTACGGAGGGGTTATCTGTTTTCACGCACTTATACTGTATGTACCCAAAAGGGAGAGAATCATGATTATCAATTAGCCTTCTTTTAGTGTAAACAGGTTTACAGGTTTTATGTTCATTTTTGGTGACTACATGGTGACTACTATTCAGTTCTACGAATGGCAATATAATTTAAATTAATCGGGGCAGCCTTATTAACCACAAGATCGCATATAGAGTCAAAGTTCATGATTTGAGAGCTTTTATAATTTAGAGTAATGCCTTTCACTTTGCAAACATGGTGCTGTTTGCCATCAGGTCCACCCGAGACAAAAGTTTCAATATAACTTCCCGAACCATAAACTTCAAGCTCATCTGTCATATCCCCTAGTAAACATCCTGTAGCTGAGTAATATTCACCTGCCTCGTTTTTACTAGCGAAAATGACAGAATTCGTATCAAAATAGAGAACACGACGATCTAGTTTTTTCAAATAACTATACAATTTTAAACGGGCTTGTGCTGTTGTGTATGCGGCTATAACTACATTAGTAATACGCGATGGGGCTACAGTTTCGTCTTTATACATCCAAGATGCATAAATATTTTCCTGGTCTACTGGTAAGATATTGGTACGAACTTTATCTGAACTTTCAATAATATCAATCAAAGCTTTTTGGGTATCTAATATTTTGAGTTTTAGCATATTTTGACGTCCAAATTTACCCTAGAAAGAATTTAAACAGAGCTTAGCCAGTGATCGTGAACCAAGATTTTTTTTATGTTTTCCGGATCGAGCTGAATGCCCTCTAAATCGAAAATTTGTTTCACATATGCTTTTTTACGCTCATCGGTGGTATAGTCAGGAAGCTATCCGCTGGCTTTATGTTTAAGCTTAAAAAATCTATTCATATATTGTACAAAGAGACCACCGATTTTTGAGGTCGGGTCATACTGAGTTGTCTCATATTGCCAAATCTCAAAAATCCATGTGATTTTGTACCCATTTTTGACAGCCACTTTCAGTTCATCAGAAGCCCATGTTTCCCCTATTTCTCTCTCACTGATACTATATACATGTGGACAATATTTTTCTGTAACTGCAATTCACAGCAAGTTCTGCACAGAGGGAACATCAGTTTACCGTGCATACGGACAGGAAGAACAGGCAGAAAACTATTAGTAGGTGGTAATACCCTACATTTGATAAGACCCTCGACATTAGTTTAATCATTATCTGGTCCAGTTAATTCCTTACACTCATCACCAATATAAACTTTTGTGTGACCTATGGGGAATTTTCCATATTTTTATATAAATGGATATAAGGAACAATCATCCAGATAAGAGATTTTTATATTGTCTCTTACCTTATAATAGGAAAATGTATTTCCTGTTCTTCCCCCGTAGAAAGCATCGCGAGGATTAAGAGCACCGTGCATTAGAAGAGGATGGTCTTTTAAGATTTCTCTTAATTCAGGATCTCTGGATTTTAACCCATCAAAGTCACACTCCCACATGTCAATTACATCGTAACCCTTTTCTCGAAGTAGTTCAGTTTGGGCTCGTGTACGCTCGAAACGATCACTCATGCTTTCAGAATTTTTACCGAAACCTGTTCTTTTATGACGATTAGTTTGATTATACCGTGGACAACCGTGCCAGTAACAACCGTGAAACTGATAACCGGTTTTTTATTTCTAAGTGTGTCCTCATAATAACCATCAACTAATACACCTTCAGGTAGTCGGTATTCTAGAGTTCGGCCAGCATGAATGATTTCTAAGTCTAATTTACGCTCTACAGACAAAAGGCATTCGATAGCCTTTTTCGACTGTTTATTTGCTAACCTATAGCCCCCAGTTGGTAGGACACCTATTCTGTCGGACTTTAAATCATTTTTTCTAAAAACTACTGAGCAAGCTGATGCAATGGTGACACTTTCGACAAAAGAATCAACATTAGTTACTTTGATGAATAATTCTCGGAAAGCTAGACAAGCAGTACGAACAATATCAACGTCATTTATACAGTACGTTCTAATTTTGTTTTAAAAATTAAAAATGTAATGAGTTTCAATCAATTCTTCATACCACTTGTCAAATTCTTTACGGCCCTCTAAGGACATCGTATCTGAAGAGTAAAAATGTGCAGCTGGTAATTTATCTAAATATAACTCATTCTGCGGTGTATTGAAGAGGTGCGGAAATGTACCTTTCTTTGTCTCTTCTAAACCGAAGGCTGCCGGCATAGCACTTAATGGCATATGTAGATAATTAAGGCTATCAATAAATCGTGTTTTTGTTACTTTTAGCAAAATTACGCTAGTACCATTTAAAATAAGCTCCGGCGGTTGATTAGTACCTCTATTCTTGATGAGTTCTGTAAGAATGAATTGCGCATCGAAACCTTTCGCATTATGCGCCATGCAAACGGTTTCATCAAAATGCTTCAAATGACGAATAGTGAACTTAGTGAACTGAGCTACAGGATCCTTATCAAAAATGATGACATTTTACGTTGGGATCCGGATCGTTCATACAATCCTTACAAATCTGCTGCGCTACACACAAATTAGGTTTGTGAATATTTGTTATTTCGTCACCTTCGACTTTTTCACATTGCTGTGTTTCGAAGTCATAGAAAATGTAAGCCACTTTTTTAGTTTTCGACTGTCCTCTTTTATCTTTTTTTATTTCTAGGGGTGTCATGAAACAAAAATGATTGATTGGACAAAGTTTCTTACACGTTACGCAATCAGAGAAGCCACATTTATGCACCTCCCCTTTCTTGGTTTTCTCAGAGTTAAGTGACTTTGAACAACCATTGCAGATTTGCAATACTGAACAAATACTTTTACCTGTAGAGTTTGAATTAGAAAGTAAACGTTTCCTGAAACATTCGACTCCATAAAAATACCATCGACAGTCCCCACATTCAATATTATCATTTTTTTTTAATCATGTCAGCATTGACTTTACATGATGGTGAACTAAAACAAGCGTCACATTTCATTGTGCACCTGTGATCAGTTTTTCTAAAGTAAGCCTTATTACACGGTATACAAAACTTCTTTGCTGTGCCAGCCCCAATTAAGTTTAGTATAGCACTATAATGGAAATTTGGATGACCTTCATGAAGTAAATAAATATTGTGATTGATATCACTGCCTGTATTTGTTATGTCTGAATTACCCTCATAAATAGCCTTATCTCTACCTTTCCTGAAATCTTTAAAATTAAAAACTGTCATTACAACCTGTGCTTTTGCCAGATATTTCTGATATGCAATTAGCTCAGGCAGGCCACATCCAATGTCTGGTATTATCATACCAGCATCTCGAGTAAGCTTTTCAGCTGCCTTAATTTGTGCTTTGAGCTTATCCCTACCGCTTATACTTCTATACTCTTTTTTACAATTGTTATTATTTTTATCAGACTGATGACTTGCATTCGCAATCGCTACTACGATAGCCTGTGGTAGACACGTGTTATTGTTGTTAGCTATAGTATGAACTGATTTTTTTAAAACTTTTCTAGCTAGCTTCACACGGACTTTTCCTGCTATTACACTTACTTGTGTAATCTCTACTACAAAGGTGTCATCAATATTAAAACTTATGGCACTTTGAACTACTGATTCTACTAATTTCCACAAGTCTTCGAAATGCAGATCTTTGAGAGGTAAAAAGGTTTTCCAGGCTTTCCTTTGCTAAACCCATCCGATCCAAACACAATGCCCACTAAATCTGTTTCCTTACATCACGAGACTATATAATTATATAACTCTAAAAAGGCTAATTCCAACCAAAGAACAACATTATTCTCCCCAGAAGGAACAATTTTGAAAGTTTATTTTCACCCATTTGTGTCGAACTTTCTAATATACTGGTCACTTTCGTATATTTTTATTATAAAGGGGGCTAAAATGTCACTCTCATTCGCACCTTGTGGTTGAGCATCATGTAGATCTTCTGAGAGGCTTTTGACAGCTTCATCAGCAATCGACTGGCCATGAGAGTCTTGTCTTGTGGGAGATGAGCTAGACTCCATAGCTCTGGATGGGCCTGCAATCGTACTAATGTCTGGAGCTGCTATCACAACAATTGAGCTCTGCTTCCTATTCGACCCTACTTGAGTCAATGTGTTTTTCACACAATTTTGAACTTCTGAAAAAAAAGAATCATTATTTCTTTTGTAGTCGGGAGTTTAGAAATATAAGTTATGTATATATACATATAATTGACATTACCTTTTCGTTTTAATTCAGATGTAGATCCATTCATTTTTTTACGCATTTTCTGATCCTTTTGTACTTCCTGAAGAACTTTTCTTTGTTTCTTCTGGGTCTCCTCGAGGTTCTCCTTTGCAACCATCTTTGCCCTGTATTCATCCTGTTTTCTTTTTGCTATTTTATTTTCAACCAATCTTGCTTTGCAAGCTCTCGGTTTATTTTATCATCTTGCAATTTGCGCTCCTTTTTTAAATTCACGTCTCTAATTTGTGCACTTTTCTTTAATCTGATTTCCCTTTCTTCAGCTATTTTAATTTTTAATTTTTCTTCCATTTTTTCTCCTGTCTAACATTTTCCCTCTTATCCTGTTGCCAAAGTCTATTTTCCTGTACAAGTTTGTCAGATTTTTTATATTTTTTTTATTTGCGAATCTGGCACAATATCCTCGTCAAAGTCCGTCTCGTCGTCATCAATTTCTACTACTATATTACTGTACACATACACACATATACACACACATACATACACACATATACACCCACATACATACATACATACACACACATACACACATACACATACATACACACCTACACACACATACCCACACATACATACATACACACATACACATACACATACACACATACATACACACATACACACATACATACACACATACATACATACACATACACACAAACACACACATACATACATACACACACATACATACTATAACCTTTGTTTTTCTATATTATTTTATTTAAGGTTA